>PVKZ01005984.1:0-42454 GCA_004027375.1 Macroglossus sobrinus | reverse complement strand
GGATTGGTTGAGGGAAAAGGGGGGTATAGCGTAGCGTGATCGGATAGGGGTGTTCAAGTGGGGGGAGGTGAGGTGAGGGGTAGGCAGCGCGGATGTCTTGGCGCGCGAGGGCTCTTTGTCTTGGGGCGCGCGGGCTCTTTGTCTTGGCGCGCGCGGGCTTTTGTCTTGGCGCCAGGAAGAGAAGCAGGAACCTTACAGGCCGTGGCCATTTTGTTTCTCCCGTGTGGCTCCCAACAATCTCTATTGCTTTTGAAAGAGCAATTCCTGACTTGCTTCTATTCTGTCCAGCAAAGAAAATGCAATGATACAGAGAAGGCCAAAAGGACCAGTGATTCCCACCCTCGTCTGCACATTAGAGTTATTTGGGAACTTCTAAAATTCCCAGTGTCCCAACCACTTTCCAGACCAATTAGAACCTCAGATATTGGGACCTGGACATCTATTTATTTTAAAGTTCTGCAGGCAATTCTCATAAGTAGTCAAGTTTGAGAATTATTGCTTAGTTCCTTGCTATAGAATATGGTCTGTGGACCAGCTACGGAGACATCACCTGTTTATCAGAAGTGAACCATATCAGACCCTAGTCTAGACCCACTGAATGAAAATCTGCACTTTAGTGAGATATCAAGTGAGTCCTATATACCTTAAAGTGCAAAAACAGCACTGTGTTATATGCTTACAATGAGTTTTTCAGCCTCTAGTCCAGATGACTTTTACCTAGGTATGTTCTCGTAGAAGCAATGATAGAACTATCTTAACCATATTTATGATGTCCTGGGAATGAGAGAGACGTCAGGGCCCCAGATCCTGAAGGGAAATGGTACAATTTGATCTCTAAATAAAAGTGACTTTGTTTTCTATGTGCACATTGTCTCCAAAGTGGACTGATTATCAGACTCCTGGTTTGTGAACACAAGAACAAGTAAAAGCTTCAGGGGTCACCAGGAGCCTCTAGGCTTTATTAAGAAAAGTCATACCCTCAAACTGACCTCACTCCTTTTGTTCACTGGAGTCTAAAAAGAGTAGGTTAGGAAAATGCTGCCACAGATTTCTAGGATTTTAAGTGGAACTATATCTTTTTCAAAGCCAATCAAGAAAATTTAGCATGGTAGAAAATATATTGTCTACTGAATAATTATTTCTGAGGAGTTCTAACAGGTAAATAAGCAACCATTTTGTGTGTGTGTGTGTGTGTGTGTGTGTGTGTGTGTGTGTGAGAGAGAGAGAGAGAGAGAGAGAGAGAGAGAGAGAGAGAGAGAGAGGGAGAGAGAGAGATTGAGACAGAGACAGAGACAGAGAAAGAGAATTGGTTAAAGACAAAGAACATGCATGAGTTTCTTATGCAAAGACTACTGGAGTTAAGTGCGTAACTAATAGTTTGAATGATAACATTTAACATTTACATTCAAAATATCCATTGTATGAAAAGAAAAAATTAACTTAAAATTCATGTGCAAAAACCCAACCCAAACCAACCAACAAAACAAACAAACCCCCCTGGGTTTTAGTTGCCTAAGAGCTCAATATAAATCAAGGATAACTTAGCAACTGAGAAACTCTTAGGCCGCTATAATAGTAACACAGAATATAAATTAGACTTTGTTGAATCGATTCTGGCATTATAATTAAGATAGTGATTCGGAAGGAAACCGTTCAAGAGAGTTTTTTTTTCTGTTACCAGAAGTGTGTTTCTTTTGTTCTCTCAATGTACAGTAGTTCATAGTCATGTGTTTCTGCCATTGTTGAGTTGAAAGACATCCTTACATATAATTTGAGTTCTCCAAAAATATTATTAAAATATTGTGCATATTTTTTTAGAAAACATACAATACAGATCCTAAGCTGTGACCCAAAGTATATATTATCTTACCTTGAACTCAATACTTTATTCATGCATATATATATTATATATATAATATTCATCTCCATAGTTTTTGATGATTGAAATAAAATTCTCATTAGAAAAAAGTTTCATTTACAGATGAAAATAAACCATTAAACTAAGGAAATTGATTGTACTTTAGAAGTAATATGAAGTTGGAGGAAATGGTTTGGTAGGTGATAACAACATAAAAACCTGAACATTCTATTATGGGAATGATCAAACAAAATGATCAAATAGCTGCCACTCTTTATTAAATGTATGAGGAGTTGTTTTACATCTATTTTTGATTGTAGATAAATGATTTTTATTATTTTATTGAGCTGGTTTCCTAATTTTCTGAGCACAGGGTGATGATCACCAATACTAGTAAATGTAATATACAGAAATGGAAACAACAGAAATCAGATATGAAAAATATGCAGGATAGGAAAATTTGAGGGTGAGAATTCTAAGCTAATAATGTTATTATTAAAAATAATAGCTTATTTGTTTTGAGCAACTATTATTTCTAGACATAAAGCCAAGTGTGACTTTCTTTTTATATTTTAATAAGGATGATCTTAAATTTTGCCTATGCTATTGCCCAAAAGCAAATATTCTGTATCTATAAGAGTATAAATTATCCTGAATAATTCTTGTTTTAAAAATTCTGTATTACAGATAGATCTCTCTAATGTAGATAAAATCAGTAAAGAATGACCAACCACCAAGTGAAATGTCAAAACGTTAAATTTGCAAGTCATTAAGTAGATGATTATAGAAACATTATAAAATGTACAAATGATTAAAATTGGAATTAACTATAAATAAGAATTATCTTCCTAAATCACAGAGCTTGTAAAAATCATCTACATATACTCAATAAATAACAGAAAGAGATGTTTCCATCCATGTCACTTTGGTGAATTCACTTTCACCAAGAGGTTAGAAATGGGAAAGTGACCAGTTAGCTTGTAAGGCACTTCATGAGGTACAAGGTTCACTGAGCTAAAAGTCAAGATCCTTAATTCTTACTGGATATTTGACTTTGGAGAAGTGATTTTCTCTCTATGAGCCTTAGTTTTCTTATTCATAAAATGAAGAAGTCCAAATAAATGTTTGAGGACTCTTTTAACTTCAAAATACTCTAATGACTAGATAACTAAATGTATTTTTATTCTGTTTTATGTTCAGATGTTACAAATTTGTTTTGAAATATTAATTTCTCTAATGCATAATTTTGTCCTACCCCCAAATGAGGGGAATTTAATTACTAGATAGAGTGGATTAAATGTTTTTAGACTTGATTCTCATGCAATCTTGAAACTGGCAGTAATATGAACTCCTGAAACAAATATAGGAAGAGTCTACCCTTCTCTCTCTCTCTCTCTCTCTCTCTCTCTCTCTCTCTCTCTCTCTCTCTCTCCTCTCTCTCTCACACACACACACACACACACACACACACACACACACACACACAAACACCTACCTTTACTTTTTTGGCCAGCTCATTAATGATCATTTGCAGCAATCAGAAGCCAATCTCAGCATATATGCCATTCATGACCCCTTATGTTTTCTATTTGTATACCATTGTACTGCCCAGGAGTCAAAACAGTAAAAGAAGTTAGCAAGAATTTACTGAATGCCTTCTGGGAGCCCAACCTGTGCCAGAAGTTATGAGAGATAAATATGTCAGTAGTACTGATGCAGGACAGGGTAATTCCCCTGGGTAGGGACTCAAGTCTTATGCCCACAGAGAGAGGGATCTTGATTCCATGCAGGAATGAATTCAAAGGCAAGCCAGTTAGAGACAAAAGGAAAGTTTATTAGAGAATGAATAATGCTCCACAGACGGATGTGGTCTCCTCTCAATGTCAGAGAATGAGACACCTAGTATTTGAGGAATTGAGTTTATATCTGCTTTTCCTTTCAGGGTGCGGGTCTGCAGTATTAAAGGCATAGGGAAGTAGTTGTTAGTCATCTCAACAGGAACCTTCCTGTAGGTTCCTGTGGTCTGACCTTATGCAGTTCAGCCAGGTTCTCATGTCTAGAAGCATGTAGCAAGCTCTGAATGCAATATTTAGTCAATTTGTGTAGTTCTCATGCCTCTTTTTAATATTAGTACTTCCTCTTCAGGAGCTTAAATATAACCGAGGAGTTATATAAATTAGAGTGCAAGGCTTTTTTCTTTTTGTCTGTGACCTCACTGCCACTCTCTCTGAGCATCCAATGAACGCAAGGGTGTTGATGTCTCTGAAGACTATGGCAGACCTTGTAAATGGGAGAAAGTGTTCTTATCTCCGTATGCCTTGTGCAGAGGCATACAGTTACTGTAAGTACCTTGCAGCTACATTGTATTGGATTATTGGCGTGAGATAGGGGTGCAGATCAATATCTTATCATCTGGAGATAAAAATTGAGCAGCCCTAGGTTTTACTAGAAGAAACAATAGCCCAGGACTTAGTGTTCTAAATCAAAGATATGTCACTCATTATCACATGTACATAAAGTCACTGTTAGTGCTGTGCTTTTACTGATAGAATAACACTCCTGCCTGAATTGGCAAGAATGTAGGTAGAAACACCTGTTATCATTCATTGACTAGCTTATCACAAGTAGAGAGTTAACACATAGCTTATCAGAGGTAGAAGGTTAACACGTTGATTCTGTATATTGGGAGCAAACTGAAAGACATGGCTTTTCCTGTCCCGACCCGCGGGACCTAGTTATTCGTGGGGGGGGGGGGGTGAGGAGGATCCAACCTGAAAAGAAAATGGGCGAGAAAAAGGAGCGGAGGCAAGACAAGGTTCTGATCAAGCCTCGTTTATTGTAGGTAGGGGTAGAGTATATAAAGGGGAGGATTTGCATAATCACGGTTGCCTTGGATATCGAACCACAGAACATTCCATTTCCTTATATGACCCCAAAATGCAGAAGGGTCCCGGGAGAGGAGGGGGCTGCAAGGTCAGATTAGTTTAAGCAAATGGCTCAAGGGGCCCAGGGCAAGTCAGGGCAAGTCAGGGCATGTCAGGGCAACTGACTTTAGGCTGTCTGTCCTATCAGATAGCACAGGGCAAGGCAGATTCTGTCCCAAGGCAAAGTTGCCTAGATCTCAGGTATGAGAGCCTTGATAAGAACGGCTCCTGACATCTCCTCCCTCTTTATTTATTTTAGAAATAACCATCTGAATGGGGTAAGCAGGGACCTTAGGCCTCCGATTATGTTTTAAAAGTGGAGGAGAGGAGTACCTGTGGAAACTGCGCCTGTCTTAGGTTGGTGTGGCAAATGTAAAAAGCCAGGGCCTTCACAATCCTGGTGCAGAAGGACTGTGCCTGTCTTAGGTGATTTTTCGCAGGTGCTGAAACTTACCCGTCATTGGCACGTACATTCCATCATGTACGCCCTGTCTTAGGTTGTTCAGCCCTCAAAAAATCTTACCCGTCATTGACTAACCAGCCTCTGCAAAGGAAAATGAGACGCCACACTCTTACCCGTCATTGGCTGACCAGCTTGTCTCACAGGTTTTTTAGGATAGGATATAAACCTCTGTGCTCTCAGGTATGCTCTTGACCCCAATGGTTATTCTTAGCACCACAGCCGCCGGTACCAAGGACGGCTCTCATGAGAGACAAGGGTGGAAAAACGCAAACCTGTAGGCTCAGGTGCGTCAGCGGTCTCAGTGTCATCCTGAGCGTCTTGTATGCTAACCCTGTGATAGTGAACGGAGGTAGGTTTTTGTAACAAGGCATCTACTTGTTGTTTGATTAAATCGGTTACGCGCCTAAAAGCCCAAGGCCCAAAAGAAATTAATAGCAGCACGCAAGCAATGGGGCCCATAATGGGGAGGAGAAAGGTTAGCCACGGGGCGGAGGAGAGCCAACTCTTAAACCACCCTTCTTCTATGTCTCGTTTTTTCCTCTTTTCTAAGCCCTCTCTAATTTTAGCCATACTATCTCGAACGATTCCGGTGTGGTCTGCATAGAAACAACATTCTTCTTTTAAGGCTACACAGAGGCCTCCTTGTTGTAGAAATAGGAGGTCTAAGCCGCGCCTATTCTGAAGGACTACTTCTGCTAGGGATGATAAGGATTTTTCTAAACTAGATATGCCTTGTTCTAGCCTGGCGATGTCTTCATCGATGGACTTTCTCAGATCAGAATAATGCCTGGAGGAGAGAGCAAGAGAGGTTATGCCCGTCCCCACCCCCGCAGCCCCAAGAGCCAGGAGCACTGCTAGAGTCACTGCGGTAGCAGGTTCTCGCTTGTTCCTTATGGTGCCTTGGTCATGTAAAGGACCCCAAGCAAGGGAAAAATCAGAAGCAGTGTAATACATAAGCCTCGGAATTAGTTGAACTAGGACACAAAACCTAGTATTGTTACTGGAGAGGCGAGAAGTCTGAATCCAAGGAGTGAGGCCATCGGTACAGGCCCACCAGGCGCCCAAAGCAGCATTAGCCGTTTGGGACAAAAGACCGAGGGGGAGGCATCAGACAATACCTGCCCTGCCCGGTAAGTTTATCAAAGGTCCAGGTAGCCGAAGGGGACTGGGGATTTCTTTGGTTGGCAGCTGCGATAGATTGGCAGCGATCAGTGAAATCGGCCTTCCAAGTTAAGAACTGTCCGTGGGTTAATACTGCCTGAACAATACGTAACCACTCACAGGGGAGCAAATGCCCCCCACCCCCGAGATAGCGCGTCAAGAACAGAATGGGTAAATGGGGCATTAGGGCCATAAGTCTTAACAGCAACATTTAGCTCTTTTAAACTTTTAAAATGAATCTTGTGGAATTCTCTAGGGTTATCAGCGGGCTCGGGCTGTTCCTCACCCTCACTCTCCTCCGGGGCGGTAGGTACATTTTCATCGCCACCTTCTGGGTCAGCAGTGGCGGGATCTTCCGAGGTGGAAGTAGGGGCAGAATTAGAGTGGGCCGACCGGGTAAGCACAGGAAAAAGTAGTTCTTTGGTCTTAGTTCTAGGCTTTTGGGCTTTACCCGGTCCCTTTCCAGGAGCCTTGGGGGCTATTCCAGCAGGGGGTGCAAGGACAGACTCCCGGATGGTTGGTTGTAGGGCGGCCAATTCAGTGGACAATTGGGCAAACTGTTTTTGAAGGTCTAAAACTGCTTTCATTTCTGCTACTTGCACCGCGAGTTTTTCTTTAGCATCAGTAAGTGCGGCGGCAGGAAAAGCGGGTGGAAGGAGTGCAGGGACACGAACTTGGGGAGCGTAGCGGGGGGGGCCCAAGCAAAGGGGCCGAAGGGGGCCAGTCCGGATTATGGCATCTGGCCGCTTCTTTCTCTAGTTCGGCAGCGTCCCCGGGATCTAAGGGCTCATCATTTGAATTCTTAGATATGATCGGGAAGATTTTTTGCGTGTCTACAAACACAGGTTTTTTAGGGAGAGGAGGATAAAGGCAGCAAAAAATCTTCCCGATCATATCTAAGAATTCAAATGATGAGCCCTTAGATCCCGGGGACGCTGCCGAATTCATGCTAGTGTTACTATAATGAGAGAGGAAAACCAAGAAACAATACATAAAAGAAGAAAAGAGTCGAAGGATATGAGGGGAATCAGAATAAATTGGTGATACAGGAAAGTCCTCAGAGAAAAAGCAAAGCAAAACAAAACAAAACAAAAAACCCTATTTCATGGGAGTTACACGGTATTAATGTAAAATGATTCTCTACTCTCTGATTCTCCTGAGTGTGCTCAGTTAGCTTATACCTACAGACTTGGAACATTACCCAGGTTCTGAAGATAGACTTGCTCAAATTGTTGGTAATGAAGATGCAACAGGAAGTGGCTAAGCAGCACCACACGAAGCTATATAATCACAGCTCTGTTAAATAACTGGTGTCCAGTGTAAATCCAAAGCAAGATGAATGCCATGACAACTGATTAGTACATAATCAGCCACTAGATGGAACCAGAGGGAAAGTTAGCAGCAACAACACTCCCTTAAAGGCCATCTATAGCTACTTGCCAGGATATCTGACTCAGGTTAACTCTGATTCATTAACTAATACACTGGATCTGGATATTCAACTAACTATAGATCTACCTAATTATTTTTAGTCCACATTTCTTTATTTTTTCCATAATAACTCTCTGAAAGTCACATTTTATTTACCTTATTGAAATCGAGAAATACCGCCAATAATGTTCACTTATAATACTAATATGCTAATAATACTTTCTAAGAAGGACATGAAATTATTTTGGTCTTACTTGTTTTCAATGGATCCAAAATGTCTCCTTGTGGTCACTACATTCATTCCATATAAGATTTGGACAATTTCAAAATCTCTTAAATTGTTTTTAGAAATTTTCCCATTTATTATAAACTATAATAATTGATTTTTTAAATTAAAATTCTAGAGATTATCATTTTTATTATGATTATTTTAAAGCAATTTTTGAATTTTTTCTGTAATATTAATTAATTAGGGTAGAAAATGTACAAAGAATTGCCATAATAAATATATTAAACCATACCCTATCTGTTCTGCTCTCATATAGTGCAATTAAAATATTCTATTATTGAATTTAGGCTTAGGTTATTGAAGTATTTTGCTGGCTCTAATCATGAATGAGCACAGCATTGTGAAAATTCGCAATGAGCTTTGTGAATAGTCATTACTATTGTACCTCATGTAGACTTGGCCACAAGTTCCTTTGAGTCTGTACTAGTAAAGAGGGTACTCTGGCACTGTAATAGTAGGTAGAGGTGAATGAGCAGAAAATGTGTGGTGTTCTTATAGAAACTAATGCCCAAAGGAGCATAGCATGCCTCGGTAGTGTTTAGCTTGATACAATTCATAGATTAACAAGAGGCTATGGGAAGAGGCCACATTTGTGGTCAGATAGGTGCATGTGGTTCAATGAAGTCTTTTTTTGTTGGAACTAAGAGTAGCAGCTGAGAACATAAAGATGGAGTTCCAGATTTAGGATTGGAAGATGGCAGGAGTTTGGGAGTTACACAGGAATCAAGGCCCAAGTAAGGGTTTCTTACACTGCAGAAACGGGAATATTCTCTATTTCCTAAGGCAGGAGACCTTTTAGGAGAATGGGCATAAACACAAGGGATTAGGTGATAGGTCACAGTGTGATTAACATAAAAGTGCTAAAGCATGCTAATATTCAGTGTTTACACTATCAGATGACTCCTTTCCTTCTTCCATATCCCCATTTTTGAATACCTCCATTCCAGATCTCTGAACCCATCCCCTTGAACATAGTAGCCTTTAGTTACATATTGTACATACGTGTGTTGATGGGCCTAGTCCCACATGCAACTATCCACAAGTATACATACTTCTCCCCAGATGACTGTAGATGAACTGGCCAGCCATATATAGGTCATTATACAAACTATATGCACATACATATATATACCTACAGTCATGTCACACTGACACATGTATGCAAACACACATTTATAGTCAGCACACCCATCTACAACATATGTTGATCATTTTGGATTTGGCAGAAAAACTTGGTGCTGGTGTGCCTGGGGTTCCTATTTCTGTCAGCAGTGCTTAGCTTTGGCTCATCCATGAGCAACATGTCTCCCAAAGAAAAACAATTGGTTCTACCTATAGTTGGGTGAACCCTTGTGAAACATGATGATTTGGGGTAAATGCTGCCATTCCTTTTATGTGAATAATCCCTATATCCTTGGAAAAATCTTTGATTTATATTCTCTTATTATCCATTCTGTTTTCTGGAAACACGCTAGTTCAATTATTACATAATAAATTCATGCAACATGAAAAACACATTTTCAGCCTACAAATAGATTTATTTTGTGATATTTTTAGGAAAGGAGCTCATTTCATTGGAAATAGTAATGACATCAGTGAAAATATGGTGTTGGGGAGTTCCATTTTCAGTTTTGGCAGAGTAACTTACATCAGAATAAACCTTTTTCTGAGAACAGCTATAAAAGCTGGATAAAGTACAAAGAAGAGCTGCTTAAAAGCATCAGAAGGCAATAAGAGAAGTCTGTACTTGTGAGGTCAAGGTTCTGAGAGTAACAAAATTCACTGAGATGGACCTGACTTTTTCTGTTTCTTCCCCCTTAGATCAGATTTTTATAAATACATAAACAAATCTTGCTAGGATTCTGATTGGGCTTAAATGACACCATTAATAAACTTGACCTAATTGACATATATAGAATACTGGACCCCAAAACTACAAAACACACTTTTCTCAAGTACTTAAAAAGTTACCAATATTAACCATATTTTGGACCATGACACAAGTTTCAATAAATTTGAAAGGAAATTATATTATCTGCAAAAAGTGGAATTAAACTATAAATCAGTAACAAAAAGATAAATGAAAAAACCTTTCTTGATATTTGTTATTAATCTACATAGTAATAAATAAACCATTGATCAAGCAAATAATCACAATGAAAATTAGAAAATGCTTGGAAATGAATGATAACAAATTTGTAATATCAAACATGCAGGATAACAAATTTGTAATATCAAAACATGTGGATTGATATTTAAAGGCCATACATAGAAATGTACAGGTTCACATGCATATATTTAAAAAGGCTAAAAATCAACACTCTATCTTCCTATCTCAAGCAGTTATAAGAACAGCAAATTAAATCCAAAAAAAGTAGAGGAAAGTATAAAAATGCAGAGATCCAATAAAAAGGAAATGAACATACAATAAATCAACAAAACTAAAAGTTGATTCTATAATAATAGAACAAAAATGATGAACCCCTGGATTAAGGAAAAAGAGAAGTCAAAAATATATCAAAAATCAAAAGAGATTTCTTTAATTCCACAAAAAAATACTATAGATTACTATATTGAAAAATTATATCACTATAGTGAAAAATATTATAAACTATGTTATGTTAGTAATTTCAAAATTTAAATGAAATACCTTAAAAACATCATTTAATAAAACTATTAGAGTAAATGGAAAATAAAAATTGTTCTATATGTGATACAGAATTTGAGTCTGTAATTCAAAATCTACTCTTTTATAAATTTTATTTTATTATTAGTTTCAAATATACAGTACATTGTTTAGACATTTATATAGTTTATGAAATGATCCCCCTGATTGATCTTTCTCTCCTCTGGCTCGCCACCTAGCCATTGCATTAATGCTAACTGCATTTCCTCTGTCATGCTTCTCATCCCCATGACTATCTATCAACTACTAATTTGTACTTCTTTAACCCCTCACCCCTTTCTCCCAGTCCCCCATTTCCCCCACTCCCTAGCCATCACCAGATTGTCTTCTATATTTGTGAGTCAGTTTTTGATTAGTTCATTTGGGTTTTTTTTGTTCTTTAGATTCCACATATAAGTGAAATCACATGGTATTTGTCTTTATCTGTCTGACTTATTTCACTCAGCATAATAACCTCTAAGTCCATCCATTTTGCTGCGAATGGTAGGATTTCGTTTTTTAATGTCTGAGTAATATTCCATTGTATATGTGAACTATAACTTCTTTATACAATGGTCTGTTGATGGGCATTTAGGTTGCCTCCATATATTGGCTATTGTAAATAATGCTGTGAACATAGGGGTGCATAGATCTTTATGAATTATTGTTTTGGTTTTCTTTGGATAAATACCCAGAAATACAATTTCTTGATTGAAAGATATATCCATTTTTAATTTTTTGAGAAAAATCCAGACTGTTTTCCATAGTGGCTGTACCAATTTGCAGTTCCACCAAGAGTGTATGAGGGTTCTCATTTCTCCACTTCCTCGTCAACACTTGTTGTTCTCCAAAATCTACTCTTATAGCAAACTCTGAATACAGTGAATATTCCAAATACTTCAGGAACAAATGAAATTACACTAATATTATGTAAGCTCTTCCATAAAATAATTAAGAATTTCAAAGTTCTTCTACAGAGCTAATATAACTTAATGTCAAAATCTGACAAGGGCACAATAAAATGATAATTACTACTGAAACTCATACATGAATACAGACATAGAAAATAAATGATATATATTGGCAAAAAAATGATATGTGAAAGGTCAGAATTAATTGTACCAGGAATGCAAGTGTGGATTAATATTTAAAATGCAATTAATGCAATTCACTAAATTTGCAGATGAAAGAAGCATATGATCAAACTAAGACATAAAAAATTAGCTTTTGATATAATTAAATGCCAGTTAAATATGGTTTAAAAAGAAAATAAAAGAAAAAGATAAACTCTTAGAAAACAAGGTATGGAAGGAGACAGATTGGAATACACTTACTCTATAAATACTGCATAAAACATGGAAACATCATATTTAGTGATGGTATTTTTAAAGCTTTTCTTCTATCATCAGACTAAAAGACTACTTGTAATCACCACTTTTATTTAACGTTACACTGGAGGTCATAGATAGTGCAATAAGGTAAGAAAAATATAGTTGAAATTCATGGACTGGGAAGAAACAAATGAAATTATAATTATAGATAGAGCAAGATTGCATACACAGAAAATTTAAGACATCTAAAATTAAAATTATTATTAAAAATATTACAATTAATTTAAAAATTACTATGTAATTTAATATGCAATAATCAATTGATTTTTATTTAGTAGTGATAGATAGTAAATTAAACCTTAAAAGTATTCATAATATTTTTCAAATACATCAATTACCTAATAGTATTCTAACAAAGATGGTTGAAATGTCTACTTTAAAAACTACATGATATTTCTAAAGAAATTTAAACAGACCCAAATACTCATAGTTTGAAAGACATGAGATTAAGCAAATTTAATGAAAACGAAAATCCTGGCAAGCATTGGTGGTGGCGGGGGAGGGTGGGGGATGGGATTTCTTAGTCTGGGCTGCTATAACAGAATATCATAGACTGGTGGCTTATAGGCAACAGACATTTATTTCTCACAGTTCTGGAGGCTGGGAAGTCCAAGAGCACAGTGCCAGCAGATTCAATGTCTGGTAAGAGCCCACTTCCTGGTTCATAGATGGCCATCTTCTTGCCTTATCCTCACATGGTGGAAGCAACAAGGGAGTTCTCGAGCTTTCTTTTACAGGGGCACTAATTCTTCATTATTGAATCAGTTCCTAAAGGTCCTTAACTCCAAATACCATCACATTGGAGATTAGGCTTCAATGTATAAATTTTGGGTGGACACAAACATTCATTCAACAGCAGAGGAACAGTGTAATAAGCTAATTCTAAAACTTACATGGAATTGCAAAGGATCAAAAATAGGTGAGACAATCTTGACAAAAAATAAAGTTGAGAGATTTAAAATATTTTTATAAAGTAATTAGCACAGTGGTATACACAAACGGATGGAACAGAGTTCAGAAATAGCTTCAGCTGCACATAATCACCTGATTTGTGATAGAGATGACATCACATTGGATCATCTTGTTAATAAATTGTGCTGGGATAACTGGTTAGTAACATCAATAAAATGAAAAAAGGGAATCTTGGCCTCTACCACACATCATGTGAACAATCTGTTGCAGATGGATTATATGGAGCCCTAGATGTGAAAAGTACAATAATAAAACTTCTTGAAGATAACATCATATAATAATTTCATAAATTCGGGGATAGGCAAATATCTCTTTAACAATATACAGAGTACTAATCATTAGGAAAAGACTGATAAAACAGACTTAATTAAAGTTAAACCTTCTATCCATCAAAAGACAAGAGAGTAAAAAGTCAAAGAGTGGGAGAAAGTGTTTGCCATGCTGGTGGGAGTATAAATTAGTACCTAAACCACTTTAGAAATTATTTGGCATCTGCTGAAGTTAGATTCATGCAACCTTATGTCACAATAGTTTTACCTCTAAATACATACTAAAGAAAAAAATGCATATGTCTTCCAAACTGCATTTGCAACATTCATAGCAGTGTTAATAATAGCATCAAATAAAGAAAATCAAATGCTCATAAACAGAAGAAAAGATAAATGCATTGGGTATATTCATATACATAGAATACTATATAACTATGAAGATGGATGAATCACTGCTTTTTTGCAACAATAAGAATGAGTGAATGAAGCCAGACTCAAAGGAGTATATGCTATATGGTTCACTTTAATAAATTTCAAAAAATCTGCAAAACTAATTCATGGTGAGAAAAGTCAAAATAGTGTTTGCCTATGGAGAGTTAAGACTGTGAAGAGGTCCAAAGGAGGTTTCTATGTTCAAGGGAGTATTCTGAGATACAGGTAAGGTTTTACACCTCTGAGTAGTTGTTTCGCAAGAGTGCTTACTTGAAAAATTTCTTTGAGCTATATTATTTGCAATAATTATATTATTATAATTCAAAACAAAGTTACTTATACAACCATGAACAACACAAAAAACAAATTTAAAAAAAAAACAAGATGGTACCTATCAGTGTAAAATATATTAGGAAATAAGTAACATCATTATTTTACGTTAACTTTAAAATTAAATATTTCTCATTTAAAATAGGGAGGGAGTCCTACCTCTGTGAAATACTATAATGGGATGATTATTTCAGCAAGTTATGCCTGAATAATATTATTCTCATATTTGCTTTGTGGAGAAAATTATTTTACTTCTTTCTATTGTAGAAAGGTCAGGTTTAGGGCCCCAAGACTATTATGGCTGCCCTCCCCATAAATCCTTGCCATGAAAGTCAGTGAACTCCAAGAAAGACATAAGCTTATTTGTGCCTTGGACACCCTCTGATATATATTTTGGTCAGTGTAATAACTTTACCACTAGCCTATTGCAAATGCAACCTCGATGTCATATCTAACAACCTTTTTTTTCATCTTTTTTTCCTAAACACAATATAATATGAATTTGTATAACATCTAAACACTATTAAAATATAAAATATAGATGCCGCGTCCTCTTTCTACCATACTGCGTGACAAGGTCTGGAGATGGGGACAGATGCTTCAAGGAATGCATCGTCAAAAACAAGGATGTGGCATGTGTTTAGGGATAATTGGTTTCTTAAGAATGATCCTATTAATAAGGGGAATTTGGGTAGCACAAATTCTAGAAAGTGTAGATGCTGTACAAGTGGATTTCAAAATTGGCTCTGAGAAAAACATGGTAAATTCCCCACGTATGGAGTCAACTCCAGTCACCCTGACTGTCCAGAATGCGTAAACCCTTTATTTGAACAATTATTAAGGGAAATTCCTTTTTGACATGCCTCTTAAAGATGTTATGAATAAATTACAACAAGCTGAATTACTAGAACCAGCTTATACTCCTGTTCTCACATAGTTAGTAGAAAAATTAGTGAAAGATAAGAAATATACTCATAAGCCTGTGCCTATTATGGAAGGGCCTCCTTTTGTGGCCTACTGGATAAATAAAAAACTAGTAGTTTTAGTTGATAGAAAGGCTGGTTGGGTCAGGATCTCCTTGGTGCTTAAAAACAAAGGAACGAAAACTTAGCTTACAAAAGCAGCTTTGTAAAACTGATTTTTTAAATGTTTTCCTCAATACTGCACCAAGGAAACTGTCAAACAGCTATGAGAAAGTTTCAGCTTAAACTTTAGATAACAGCATAAAGTAGCAAATGAAAGATTTATTCAGGCAAAAAGAACAATGTCTGCCCAAGAGCCAATATTTGCTGTTATGAATACCTCTATCTATCACCTTTACTTAAGTCAAACAGTATCTTACGTAATAGATATAAGAAATCAAAGTTTAGATTGTTCCATCAGGTGGTTCTGTTTCAATAATTGAAAAGAAAAGGATGTACTAATTAAGCATGATTAATAATATACTCTATAAGATTTTCTGCTTCGCTTAACCACAGAAATTTAACTCTCTGCTATCTTAACCACAAAGTATAATCAAATGCCAAAATAGAAAGTATAAAAGTTGTACTCAAATCACAATAAAACGGAACAGTGTCACACCACCTCTGAGCTGTGTAGTCGACTGTATCCCGCGCTGACGCCTTGTACACCTTCGGGGCCCCCTGGATCCTGTCACAGCTGGACCATGGCATATAGATAGTGAAATTACTTGGTGACTTTGTCTCCCAGATCATTATGAATAGTTTGGTGGAAAAGCCCCCACACTTTTTCTATATGTATATTGATACACAGAGGTGTTATACGTACAGGGGTCGATCATAATGTTCTGCAAATTTTTTTCATACAACACGTCACTGTCATTTTTTATCAGCACATATATATCAACCTTATTCATTTTAATGTTTTTATGTTATTCCGATATATGGATTTGAAAATTATTTATCTGTTCTTCTGATGATGTAGTTTAGTTGCCCGCAATTTATTACTATTAAGAACAACGCTATAGTAAACATTCTCGTATATATTTTTTTGTGTGTGAGAGAACATATCTTCAAATTAAGTTACTTGAAGTAGACATACTGGCTAAACTAGAATTAATTTTTTAACTAATTTCTCATTTAGAAACAAAAAAGTGCAGCTCACTGCCAGCATTAATTTTACATAAAACACTCTTTGAGGCTAAAGCAAATCTGAGTTTCAATATGAAAATAAAATATAAAAACTGTTCTTGGAGTTATTTCTAAACAGAGCTTGTCTCTAATCCTAATATAACAGAAATGTATATGTAGTTAGGATTCATCAAATAAATCTTTGGCTAACAACTGTTTAAGGACAATGTTAACATCACATATAGGAATGCTATATTTTCTATAATTTAACATTTCCAGTGATCGAGAATTACTATATTTTGTAAATGGAAAAGCCACTACAAAAAACAGAATGCTTTAAATAGAATGATGTCATTTGTTTCCAAAGACTACTGATAAACTAGAGTGCTGTGAAAATAGTAATAAAAATGAGATATTTCATGGCAAACTTTGGGGATAAAGGTAGGACTGTAATCTGTGAGTTATCTTGGGATAAACGCTGCATCCAGTGAGTATTCTAAGGGAAAACAGGACATGGGTTAAAAAATATAATTTTAGTATCTCTTCCATAGGTTTTGTGATTTCTGCCTCTGATCTTTAACATTCTTACTGACTGTGGCTTTGTCAAACTGTCTACAAGACATTTTAACATCTTGGCTAACATGTCCCAATTATATCGTTAATTATAACCTTCACATAAGTCAAGCTCACAAACTTGCCAGATTTCAAGCTGTGTCTTCACAGAGTTGCTGATGAAAATACTTTAAACATTAGTCACAGAATTACTTTCAAAGTCAAGAAAACTTTTTATTTCCCCATGCTTATTATATACTATATGCTGAATATGGTTATTCATTTTGCTGGACTTGGCCTAAAATATAAACCTTTCTGTTGTAGATTATTGGTTAGAATGTTGAATGTTAAATCATTAACCTCTAATAATTCATGTATGAAAGAATTACCTTAGTGTACTTTTTTTTTGACATGAGAGTGCTATTATTAATGATCTAAGCTACAATTCCAGGAGTCTCAATTGAGAAACAATAAAATCCAAAAGAAATAAATTTAATATAGGAATTTTATGTTCAATTATAATTGTAATCACCTTATTTAATTTATTAATTAAAAATAAATATTTGATTACCAAAATGTTGTGGCTTTTTGTTTCCATCTTTACCCTCAATTTAATGGAAGAGGCTTGCTATTCTCTGTGTGTTTATTGGGACTAAGATTCTGTAATCAGGTTTTTATCTGTGCATAATTTAACAGATATTGTATAGTATTGATCTTATATTTGTATTCAGAGCGTTCCAATCTACCTCACAATGACTTTCTACTCTAAAAATATATTGTGATGGGGGTCATTTGAACATAGAAGCTCACTTATGTTTGTGTCCATGCCTGGTTCTTTTAATGTTCAGCTTCCCACCTAGAGATACCCTTTTTTCCCCAACTCTCTCCTGAAAATATTTTTGCTCTTTCTCTGACCTCTATTCTTCTCTAGATAAGGATATCATTTTGGGGGAGAATCTTCATTGGCTGGACCAGTGAAAACAGGGTGATAAAGTAGAGGAAAATGAGAGTGGTCCTGTAGAGAAGGTCTTTTCTTTGATCTCTACCGCTTTAAAATTTTTAAATTTAATTATTATTTTATTTTCTAGTTGAAATATATTTGACATATGACATTGTATAAATTAAAGATGTGCAATATGTTAATTTGATACTTTTATATATTGTAATGTGATTGGCATTGTAGCAATAATTAATACCTCTATTACATTGCATACATTTTTTTTCCTTTTAGTGGTTGGAACAAGCAAGTTCTAGTCTCTTAGTGAGTTTGTTAATTATAATACAATATTGTTGTCTATATTCACTATACTGTGCATTAGCTCTCCAAGGCTTACTCACTACTTGTTGCAAGTTTTTACCCTTACACAACATTCATTCTATCTCACCCCTTTTATTCCCTGGTAACCACCATTCCACTCCTTGTTTTTATAAATTTAGTTTTTAAATTATTTATTTATTTAGATTTTTTTTGAGAAAAGAACTTAGGTTTATTTGCAGTAAAAACCCATGGTCCAAAAAAACCTATTGGCAAATGTACAATTTGTGTTCCACTGGGGGTTGCCTCTGGCTGCTGGATTCCAGACCCCTGACCCCCATGCATCCAGCTACTGTGTTCACAGCTAATTTCAGGCCTCCAGTCGAAGCCCCCTCCAGAGGTTGTCCCGTCTCTAGCCAAAACCACCAGCATCCCTGCCTGTCTCAGCCCTCCTCCCCTTCTGCCTCATGCAATACAAAAGCAAACCGACCCAAATCCACGTTTTAAAACAAACAAAACACATTCATGAAAACCAGGGTTCTAAATTGTTTTCAGTGTTCTTCATTAATGAGGTGACTTGTTTCATGATGACTTCAAATATACATCATTTTCTTGCTATTATAAAATCTCTTCTTTTATTCAAAGATATATAATGGAAACTTTGGATGAAATAATTACATTATTTTTCTCTTAAAAAGCAAACACACCAAACAAAAATCAAAACTTTTCTGACAATAGTAAACAAAAAGGGACCAGCTGGTTTTCTCCCCTTCCATCCTGGGCTCGGCTCAAGGCTGGGCCAACTGAGCCAAGGGTCACAGGCAAAGTGTTGAATGCACCCTGATAAGAGATTTGGGTCTGCTCCCTTCAAGGCCAATTCTTGCCCTATCGTCCCTCAAACATGATCCTGGTCACCCTTGCTTTTCAAGCTTTTGCAGGCTGTCTTGTCTCTTGTCCTTTCTACCTAACATCTCAGACACCTCCTCACCTCCTCTCCATCCCAGGATGCTGGGTATGAGGCTACAAGGCTGACCTCAGACAAACCCCAGGGTGCAGCATGGAAACCAGCACCCATGCCAGCAGGGGCCAGCCTTCCCAACATCCAGCTTCTGCCTGGTCCCCACTCTCTGCACAGGGCTGTGCAGCTGACCTAAGGGGGGAGGGGACACATAAAGTCCATGTTTCACCAGTAGCTATGTCATGAAGCACAGAGGGAGAGGGTCACTAGAACTCATGCAACATCCAGGCAGAGAAAACAGAGTCTGGCAAAGGCAACTGGAGGTCAAAGGCCAAGAGAAGTCAGGAGGGGGCATTTATAGGGGTAGAGCCACCACCAGGAGCACTTATTTTGGCCTGACCACAGGTTCAGTCCATGAGCTGCAGGAGCCCTGAGCAGGAAGACCTGCCAAGGGCAAGAATTGACATCCTGTGCAAATGCTGGGGGGACTCTCCTTGAAAGACACAGGAGACTCAGAAGGTCTGCATGCACATGAGCAGTGCGGGGAGGGGCTTCCTTCTGGAGAGAAACATGAGCAGCAGAGACAGAGCAAGGGGAAAACTCTGTTTTCTTCTTGCCCATATCAGGGTTTACAAAAAAATATCTGCACCTGGCAGTAAGACAGGAAAGGCATACATCTTGGATTCAGGGCCAAGACAATACCAGTGAATGGGGATTAGAGTCAGCAACTTTCTTGTTCCTAAAGCTCCCTCCAGAGAGAGGGATCTGCCCTGGGATGGTCTTTGCATGCATGCTCCTGGTGCAGAGGGGCATGAGGAGGTCAAGGGGCACTTCATAAGCCCCTTGCAATGCTCTCAATTACACCCAAGAACAGCTGGGGCTGCACAGGGGCCCTATTGCCTCTCAAGGTCTGAAGCTACACCTGAGAGCAGAAGAAAGGGTAGGGGAAAGGTCCTGTCTGCTGTCTCCAGCCCTCCCTGGGATAGCAGCTGCTGTTCAAACCTAGGGCCCTGAAAGACATGTTTGGCTTTTTTTTTCTATTCTACACATAAATGATATCATGTAATACTTGTCTTTCTCTCATTTATCTTACTTAGCATAAAGGGCTCAAGATCCATCCATGATGCTATAAATAGCAGGATGTCCTTCTTTCTCATGGCTGAATAGTATTCCACTGTATATATGTACCACACTTTCTTTATTCATCCCACCACTTTCATTTTACTAAGCCTCATTTTCCATATGGCAAGCACATTTTTTTTTGCCCAGCCCATTCCTCTAAATTGTGGTTAAATCTAAACTCAGTGTTTTCTACACCCAAACACCTGTTTAGTTCACATGTGTTTCCTAATTGAATAGTCTTTTTGAAAACACCTAAAAAACCTTAAGGGAACATGTAGGATGACAGGAGAACACTGACTCTAGATTTTCTGCACATTTAACAGTATGCACTTCGTTTATTATGCTGCTAATAGTGAAAAACCTCAAACTCTAGTGTGCTGGTTCCAACACCGGCAGAAAAGTAGGCTGAAACTTCAAGGTTTTTAGAGGGCCAGGGAAACAAAAACCCAAATTAAAAAGAACAGATCTTTATTTTGGTGTTTTATAAGCCCCTTGCCCATCACATGTCAGAAATATTTTCTCACTTGGTTATTTATTCTATCTTTTTATTTATTTTTTTATTCTTCATACATACAGAAAAGTGCAGCAAATATAAACAACTCCATAATCATCTATGTATATTGACAGAACCAAGAAGCTCTCTCATGCCTCGTCCCATTCACTATTCCCTTCCTCTTCTGATGTTGGCAGTAATGGTTTCTGTTTTTATTTATGATTTTTCTGCTTAAACAGGCATTGATAACATTAATTATGCCTGTTTTTGAAATATTTTTATTTGATTGAATCAGATATTTTGTATCTGACACAATTGCTTAAGTATGAGTCATCCGTGGTGATTAATGGAATTCATTCATGTTGATTGTAACATACTGTTCGATTGTGTGGCAATACCACATATGATTTATCCATTAACTTTTTCCATTGATTTGTTATTAAATTGTTAGTGCCATGAACATTCATATATGTGTCCATTGTACATGTACAATATCTTGACATTTTTGTCCCTTTGCATTTTTATATAAATTGTAGAACATCTTGTCAGGTTCCATTACAAAATGTATATGCTTTGATTGAGATCACATTATATCAGTAGATCAATTTGGAGAGAATTAACATCTTTATAATATTAAGGCTTCCAGTTCATAATTAGGGTATATACCTCTACTTATTTAGATCTTAAATTATCTCTATAATATTTTATAGTTTCCCCACAGAGTTCTTGGAAATCTTTTGTTAAACATATTCCTAAATATTTTATATTTCACATGCTATTAAAAATGTTTTTATTTTGAATTTTATTACCTAGTTGTATTGTTTATTTAGAGAAATGTAATTAATTCTTATATAGTAGTAATACTATAGTGTATGACTATTAATATGATAATATATAAGTATTTAATTCTTGTAGAACAATCTTGATAAATTTGCTAAATAATTCTAATAATTTATAGGTTATTTTGGAATTCCTATATAAATAATCATTTTGTTGACAAATATTGTATTTTATTTCTTCCTTTGAAATCTTTACATTTATTTATTTTTCTTGTCTTACTGTTATGACCTTGGGTACAATGTTGAATGAAAGTAGTGAAAGTGAACATCCTTAACTTTCCCTGATCTCGGTGGAAAAGCTTTCAACATTTCACCTTGAGTATTTCATCATTGAGTATTTTCAGTAGTTACTATTTTTCTGCTAAACAAAGTTTCCTTCCATTTTTAGCTGATAAAGCTTTTTCAAATTTATATTGAAAATTAAAGTGTAGCATGTTTTTTGTATTTATTGAGATGATAGTATACTTTGTCTCCTTTTTTTTCTGTTAATGTGGAAATTCCATTGATAGGTTTCCTATTAAACCAATATTAAACCAATCTTGCATTTTCTTTAATGGTACTCAGAAAGAACACTCCAAGATGACAGATAGTTTTAGAAAACCATCTGTATTTTTTAGCACTTGAATTCTTTCTTTCTTTCTTTCTTTCTCTTTCTTTCTTTCTTTCTTTCTTTCTTTCTTTCTTTCTTTCTTTCTTTCTTTCTTTCTTTCTTTCTTTCTTTCTTTCTTTCTCTTTCTTTCTTTCTTTCTTTCTTTCTTTCTTTCTGTCTGTCTGTCTTTCTTTCTTTCCTCTTTCTTTTTCTTCCTTCCTTCCTTCCTTCCTTCCTTCCTTCCTTCCTTCCTTCCTTCCTTCCTTTCTTTTTTTCTTTCATTCATTCATTCTTTGGTGCAAATGTTTGATTCTTCTGGAATTCGTTTGGTATAAGGAGAAAGAAAGGAATTTGTACTGTTGTTCCAACCCATTTATTTATTAGTGTGTCTTTCATCTACTAATTTGGTGTGAAACTTTTATGATATGCTAAGTTCCTATATACACATAGCTCTATTATTGAAAGAGTTATATTCTATATAACTCTATTTCAATAAACTTGATTATTCCTTTTTCAAATTTCCCTGGACATTCTCACTCATCTACTTTTCCACATCATTATAGATAAACCTCATGCTATTCCTATGGCCAATTTTCTTAGCTTAATAAATCATTACTTGAAACTCATCCATGGTGTAGCAAATATTTTGTGCCACATGAGATAATTTTGGTTATAAGCAAATGTAAGGATCAATATTGAATCACGTAACAAAACTCTGGATAGTAGGTAGTTTTAAGGTTGTCAGTGACTCAATGACATTATCAAGGATCCATCTTTCTTTTCTACCATTCATCAGCATATTGCTATATTATGACATCAGTTCCAGGTATCACCTTCAGGTTAAAATGTTTTCAAGAGGGAATTTCCCTGCCTTGATTCCCTTTTTAAGGTAGATTAAAAATTTCTCATAAATTTTAATACATATATTCTTCATCATCACATTGCTGGACAATTAACAAGTAAAAGAAAACTATTATAACAGACTTCAAGACCAATCAGGAAACAGCCTGTGGGTCTAGTAAGGATCCAGTCTTCCTCAAATGTCATGGACATTTAAATTGGGTACAGAAAATTAAAATTATCTCAGCAAAGGGAAAGTGGGGAAATACCTATTGAGTGGATAAGCACTTGTGTATCTTCATTTTGGAGAAACTTACAGAATTGAATTAGAATCTTTCCCTTCAATGAGGTCAACAATCATCAATAATCACCCATCAGTACTTAATGAAGAGCTCCTTATGGTTACCAGTGAATAAATTTACTTACTTTCTGAAAATTCTGAATTCCAGAATATTCATTTTATTGATTATTAGATTCCACTGTTTGGGAAGTCAAAACAAAACAAAATATGAATTACTATTCAAAACTATTATTATGGAATAGAAATGCTTCAACACACAAAGCTGGCCATTACTATAACATTTAAAATTTTGCTGCATTCTTCACCTCTATTTTTAACTATAGCAAAAGGCTTTTATTTCATATACTATGCCAACTTTTTCTCAAATAAAATATAAAAAAATATTTACACCTATAGTTTTTATTACTTTGATTTTCAAAATCAAAGTTATCATTTTTTCTACATAAAATATTCTAGCACCATTACATATAGAATGTAGAGCTTCTGGTCTTTGAAAATGTGGTGGGTCTCGTAGCTCTTCTTGTTGCCCTTTCTCCTCTTCCCTCCCTCCAACACTTAATCTCATTCCTCTATGGTGGACTCTCAAACACCTCTGTGGAACTTGTGGAAAACCTTGATCTGGGTTAAAGAATATAAAAAAAGTATTTGGAGGTAATAAAATTTGGTAGGTAGCTTCCCCCTACCATTTTCTTTCTTCCTTTAAAGGTAAAATAAACCATAGGAAATAGAAATCTAGCCTCATCACCTGGATGTGATTCCCATTCATGATTTATTAAATGAATTTAGCTTAATTACTTAACTATCATTTTCATGGTCTGCTGTCAATTTTCATATATTGAAGCAAGGAAAGAAAATCTACAAAGCAATCCTTTAAACATTTTAGTTATCTTACTGACTTTATGAGATTTCACTTTGGAAATGAATTTTTCAGCAGAGTGATGGTATCACAGGGAACCTTTTCTCTTTGGGGCTGATTATTTTAATGCAACTCAGAGTGTTTATTGATTGAACACTGTTATCAGAATGTTGTTTAAGAATCCATGTGAAATTAATTGCCAGCATTGATCTAGCTCTTCACATAGAACGCCTATGTTATCAAAGCTAGCATTATTAGAACAAGTCCTCTATATCTTTTTATATAAAGTGCAAAGATTAATTTAAATGACTTGTTGACAGGTAGTGCTCTGGCTGATAATGTAAGAGAGTCATTTCACTAGATCACGGTTGACCCTTACCAGAAAAACTGAATGAAGGAAAAAAAATAAAGGCTTTGTGAATCTTCATATAATATTAGGTTGAAGTTAGATTATATTATGCAATTTTAATTTACGTATTTCCTAAAATCAAATCATATTAAATTCCTCAGTATTGTGTTTCAATTTATAGACAAAAAGCATTAAAAATAATATCAACAACTCTCCTGGTTAGTGGTATCATATGACTTTATTTTTTCAACAAAACATAATCTAAGCACATATAGATAATTCTTGAATATTGTAAAAAATGTTTATGAAATGTATAATATTGAAAATTCTGACAGCAACGCTTATAATACATCTGTATTTCTTTAACAGAGATCAAAAATACATGTAGATTGTATTCAATTGTTTATCCTAACTCAGGGAGAGAGTCTGTAATAGGTCCTTTTTTGTAACTAGCTGACACGAGTAATCATTCCTTGGTCACCTCCAACCTTTACCAGCTACTCATAAAAGATCTACATCATTTTGTTGCTTTAAAATCTGAAAAATCTTCTCACTTACGTTTAGTAATTGAACATAATGTCCTCATTTAAAAACATTAAAGTAATTTAAACATATAAATGGGAAAAAATTAAAAGTATAAACACTTGTAAAATTAAAATTGAAGTCTTACAACCTTAGTATTTATTGGCAGATGAATGAACAAAGAATATGTGGTATGTATATACAATAAAATATTATTCAACTTTAAAAAAAAAGGAAATCCTGCCATTTGAACAACTTGTATGAATCTTGAGGGCATTGTGTTAAATGAAAAAAGTCAGACAAAGAAAACCAAATACAGTAGATCTCCTTGTCTGCAGGGGATATTTCCCAAGACCTCCAGTGGGTGCCTGAAACCGTGGATAGTACCGAATCATATATATACTATATTTTTTCCTATAATACATACCTAGGATACAGTTTAATTTATAAATAAGGCACAGTAAGAGATTAAAAATGATAATTAATAATAAAATAGAACAATTATAACAATATATCATAACAAAAGTTATGTGAATGTGGTCTCTCTCAAAAAATATTATTGTACTATATTCATCTTTTTACTTACAGGAAACACTTTACAACTTCTCTTTGACATGTCTGAATTGCCATTATCACTACCCTTGTGCTTTGGGGCCATTATTAAGTAAAATAAGGGTTACTTGAACATAAGCACTGCAATACTATGAGAAGGCTATTAAGTGACTGACAGATGGGGTGCATCTACAGCGTTGAGACATTGGACAAGGGGATGATGATTCACATCCTAGGTGGGATAGAGTGAGTTTGGCATGAGATTTCATCATTCTACTCAGAATGCAATTTAAAACCTATGAATTGTTTATTTCTGGAATTTTCCATTTAGTATTTTTGGAACACCGTTGACTGTAGGTAATTCAAATTGCAAAAAGTGAAACCATTGTTAAGTGTTCTTTTTGCAGTATATCTAGTGCCACATTTTTGAAATTTTCTGCTTTTTGATGATTTTGTTGTTTAAAATTGCCCCCAAATATAGCATTCAAGAGTTATCTAGCATTTCTAAGTGCAAAAAGGCTATGACATGTCAATGGAGAAAACATATGTTAGATAAGTTTTGTCCAGGCATGTCTTATAGTGTTAGTGGCTATGAATTAAATGTTACTGAATCATCTACATATTAAATAAGGCATCTTTAAACAGAAACATACCTAAAATAAGTTTATGTATTGATTGGTTAATGAAAAATGTGACCAGTGGTTCACAGAAACCTAACACCATATTTCCCCTAGGAGTAATGGTTCAGTATGCACAAATTCAGTGTTTGTGGTGACTTTATAGAAAATAACTACCAAGAATAATGAGAATCAACTCTGTGTGTGTGTGTGTGTGTGTGTGTGTGTGTGTGTGTGTGTGTGTGTAACACCAAAAAAGAATCTGATAAACTTTTCAATTTGTTTTATAGTGCTAGCATTCCTGGAAAAAGGCAACATGAAACTTAACAAAGATAAAATTAAAATGAGCTTTACCAAACAATCTTATTTATGATTATTTTGGTAGACTAGATTGGAAATTTTCCACAGTTATTTACATCTCCCTTCCCTGTAAGAAGATCGTATATCCTTGTCCATTGTCATGTGATGTACAGTATCCCTCTTATGTGTTAGTATTCTGAAAATTTTCTACTGTAGTTTCCTGTTAATATATTAGATCTTTTTTTTTCTTTGCTTTTAAATAATGACAAAACCTTTCAGGCTAAGACCTACTTTAAAAAGTTGTCCTCAACCTCCCCACTTCAATATTCCAATGTTAATTTCTATGTCATAGTCTTATATGTCCCATTAAGAGTGTACCACTGAAGGGGCTGTTTACTTCTGGTGAGTCATACTCTGACAATGCTATATTTAAATGTTTACATATTTGTCCATTTCATTAGATCGTGTGTTTCTCAAGGGTAAGGGTCATATCCTGATTATCTTGGTATCCTTAGGATTTACTATGATGATACAGAGCAGAGGCCAAGTTGGTTGAGAGAACTGGTGTAAAGGAAAAGGTCAAATAGCAGGAGGGAGGAACCTGAGTTTTCAAGTCTATCACCAAATTCTGTAATTTAGAGCAAGTCAGTTGTAGGCTGCATGCTTCATACCCTCAACTAGGAAGGAGGTGGAGCTACTAGAGATTATCTGTATCCCTTCCTTTTAAAACATCTCCTACAATACTGGGCTCTGTAGGTATTCAATGAACACTTCTTGATTAATACATTATTACTTTAGCCTTCAAATTTCTCTTGGGTAGGCAAAACCATTTTCTAAAAAATATCCTTGACTGACACCATATTTACAATGTCACCCATGAGCAGAATATCATCCATGAGCAAAATGGGATACATTTTCTGACTTCTTAAAATAAAAACTGTTGTTTAAATTCTTTAATTGGTAGATAAAAAAAAGAGTAAGCCAATCTTGCTTTCATAGTGTGCATATGCAGCCCTGGCAGATGTAAAATAGAGGTCAGAAATCCTAAGAGAAAAGAACTTAGATAGAATTGAATATGATGCACTAGTATTAAAAGGGAACTTCACATAAAAGATCTAGTTAAGAAGAATAATTGCTCCCATTTCTTATTTTGCCTGGATGATCCTACCATAATATTCTTATCATTAATTGACAAACACTGGAGGTAACAAAATTGCCAATTAGCCAAAAGAATTTGCACCAAACAATAGATATGCCAGATAAACTACCCTAAAAATGTAATTTTCCCTGTCTAATTCTTTGAACATTATGATTGAAATATTGACAGGTAATACGTTTCTGTCTTGTGATTATGGGTACTTTAGCAAAAAGGGGCAACAACTCTTTTCAATTGTACCTATGCCTATTTTGACAAAATGTCATGGAGAAAACATTTTGATGAAGTAGACACTCTTCTCTAGAGACTTTCCTACATCATTAGTTTTAAAATGTTTAATTATACTTTCTTTCTAAGATGTACTATATTAAATTTAGTGTCAGATATTTTTTTTTTACAATTTACTCTAAATTTTAGGATTTATAGATTCAACTTGAGAAATATCTTAGATTGGGAATTTTCAACTCAATATATCTTAGTATGTCTATCTGTGTAGCATGTAGAGGCTTTTATTGTATGTTAAAAATAAAGAATGCAGAAAAAGAATAGTTTATAAATCTTTGTAAGCAAGCATTGAGCAGAATTTGTTTTTGTGCGTATTAGTTAGTTGTTATAAAATCTTAGAATTGTTTTAGTTTCCATAGTACCGTCAGAGTATACAATTCCAACTTATGTATTCCTATTATTTTCTCCTATTACTATATCCTATGCTTAATCTTACCATAGCACATAGCATAGTATTTTTTCATCATATTCTTTTTTAAAAATTTTATTTTATTATTAGTTTCTTTTTTTTTCTTTTTTTTTTCCTTAGGTGAGGCAATTCTTGGTTGACCTCGCAGATTGCAAGAACCTTGTAAGTTTACAATTCCTTATTTGTTTATTCTATTTTCTAGGCCTGTAGTACCTGGTCTTCCTAGGTGGTCTCCCATCCAAGTACTAACCAGATCAGATGAGATCGGACTTGTTCAAGAGTAGCATGTCTGTAGACTGTTATTAGTTTCAAGTAAACAGTACATTGGTTAGACATTTATATAGTTTATGAAACTATCCCCCAATTGCTTTTTCTCTCCTCTGGCTCTCCACCTAGCCATAATATTAATGTTAACTGCATTCCCTATGCTGTGCTCTCCATCTCTATGTCACTATCTATCAACTATTAATTTGTACTTCTTTAACCTCTCACCCCTTTCTCACAGTCCCCCAACCCCTTCCCCTTTGGCCGTCACCAGATTGTCCTCTATATTTGTGAGTCAGTTTTTGATTAGTTTGTTCTTTCTGTTCCTTAGATTCCGCATATAAGTGAAATCATATGGTATTTATCTTCTCTGTCTGAATTTTTCACTCAGCATAATAACCTTTAGCTCCATCCATGTTGTTGCAAATGGTAGGATTTCATTTTTTTAATGGTAATATTTCATTGTATATATGAACTGTAACTTCTTTATCCAATGGTCATTTGATGGGCATTTAATAAAAAAATAGCACTTTTATGAACATAAAGGTGCATAGGTCTTTACAAATTATTGTTTTGGTTTTCTTTGGATAAATACCTAAAAGTGCAATTACTGGGTCAAAAGGTAGATCTATTTTCAATTTTTTGAAAAAACCTCCAGACTGTTGTCCATAGTGTACCAATTTTCAATACCACCAATAGTGTAAATGGGTTCCTTTTTCTCCACATCCTCACCAACACTTGTTCTTTGATTATTCATGATAGTCATTCTGACAGGTGTGATGTGATATCTCATTGTGGTTTTAATTTGCATTTTTCTGATGATTAGTGACCTTGAACATCTTTTCATGTCTATTGGCCATCTGTATTTCCTCTTTGGAGAAATATCTAGGTTTTCTGCTCATTTTTTAATTGGATGGTTGTCGTTTTTGTTGTTGCTGTTATTATTGTTATTGAGCTGTATGAGTTATTTATATATTTTGGATATATATCTTCTCCCATTCAGTAGGCTGTCTTTTTGTATTGTTGATGGTTTCCTTTGCACACAAAAAATTTTTAGTTTGATGTAGTCCTGTTTGTTTATTTTTTCTTTTGTTTCCCTTGCCCAAGGAGATGGTTTCAAAATGAAATTACTAGTAGCAATATCAGAGAGATTACTGACTATGTTTTTTTCCAGAAGTTTTATGGTCGGGTCTTACACTTAAGTCTTTAATCTATTTTGAGTCTATTCTTGTATACAGTGTAAAAAGGTAGTCAAGTTTCATTTTTTTTGCATGTGTCTATACAATTTTCCCAATGCCATTTATTGAAGAGACTGTCTTTACCTCATTGTATTTTCTTATCTCCTTTGTCATATATTAAGTGAGCATATAGGTATGGATTTATTTTGGGGCTCTCTATTCTTTTTCATTGATCAATTTATCTGTTTTTATGCCAGTACATGCTGTTTTGATTACTGTAGCTTTATAGTATAGTTTGATATCAGGTAGTGTGATATCTCCAACTTTATTTTTCTTTTTCAAGATTACTGTGGCTATTCAGTATCTTTTATGGTTCCATATAAATTTTAAGATTATTTGTTCTAGCTCTCTGAAAAATGCCTTTGGTATTTTGATAGGGATTACATTGAATCTGTAAATTGTTTTGGGTAGTATGGTAATTTAATGACGTTGATTCTTCCTACCCATGAGCACAGTATATGCTTCCATCTATTTGTATCTTCTTCAATTTCTTTTTTCAGTATCTTATAATTTTCTGAGAACAGCTCTTTTACCTCTTGGTTAATTTGATTCCTAGGTATTTTATTATCTTTGATGTACTTTTAAATGGGATTGATTGTTTTCTTAATTTCTCTTTCTGAAAGTTCATCAAAATATAAAAATGTAAATGACTTCTGAGTATTAATTTTGTATCCTACTACTTTACTGAATTCTTTGATCAGTTCTAACAGTTTTTTTATGGTGGAATCTTTAGGGTTCTCTATATATGGTATCATGTCACTGTATCCTATGCTTAATCTTACCATAGCCCATTGCATTGTATTTTGATATCAGTCAGCTAATGCTGCAATAATTTTGTATAATAAATCACTTCAAATTTGGTAGCTTAAAACAGTAAGTATATTAACTTCACTGTCTTTGTATCAACTATGGTTTGACTGATTTCAACTAGACTTGCTGGACTACAGGTGGGGTGAACTTAACTGTAAGTAATGGATTAGATTGAAGTCTGCTCCTCTTGACTTAACCTCTGTCAATAAGTATGAAGTGTCTGAGAGTTTATCTTACATGTAAGCTAACAAGTTACTTGGCACAGTTCCAAAGATGTTGGCAGAGACTTGAGACTCCTTGGACTTTATTATTACTGCTATTATTATTTTATTGTATTTATTTTTATTATTCATACCGCAGAAGACAGCATGAAATTCATGTTCTCTTTGGTTTCTCTTGCCCCCTAAACTATAGGGATGATATGGAAGCAGGTCCAACTGGATGCTATACACCTGGTGGGTCAGTGTTACAGTTGAGAAACTCCGAGTTTAAGAAAACAATATTTTAAAATTAGGTTCCTAGCAACCTATTCAATCATTGCCCAGAAGGAGACATTATCTATTATTTTGATCAGGAGTCTTCCCTCTGCTCAGAGGGAGATACAATCCCTAATTTCCAAAGCTGTTTGCTTTACGAACATCTAGGCAAAGATATTCTACAAATATCTAGAACAAAGCTCTTAATGCATTTTGCTCAGAAACTATGCAGAAATGCAGGAGACTCATGAAAAATTGCTTCTAGATATTCTCCTTGGACCAATACCTACCTCAGTTCTTCTCATGTTAGATGGCATGAGCACATTTGCTAACATTCCACTGGGTAAAGTAAGCCACACTGCTAAGCCCAAAGTCAATATGGCAAGGAAATAAATACCAGCCCAAGTGAAAGAGAGAGAATAATAAATATTTGCTGAATAATAATCCAAACTATCAGTCATATACTTAGCTTCTCCTTCAAGCTACTGTTAATTGTGGATATAGTCTATATTTTATTTACCACTGTATTTTCCATGCATTGCCAATTTTTTTTTTCAGTAGGTGAACAATTTGTTTTGGTCTTGCTTAGTGAATGAATGGCTATATCAGAATGTTTGATTTAATTACTGTAGCTTTAAAGATTATCTAATACATACATACATACATACATACATACATACATACATACATACTATATGTACACATATTCAATGATCAGTACTATAATTGCTGTATGATACTAAAAAGACATTATAAGAACATAGTCTCTGGAGCTTAACTGTCAGTGTTTTAATCCCAAGCCTTTTATTTATATAGGCAAGTTACTCAGCCTTTATGTATCTCAATTTCTTTATCAGTAAAAGGGGTCCAAATGTAGCACCGACCTCATGAAGTATTTGTAAGCATCAATTGAGTTAATACATGAAAAATACTTATAACAAGTGTTATGAGTGTTGGGTATCACTATTACTAGGCATCTAATTAGGAAATTTAAATGTATTAATTCCAATTCTAATAACTTCTGAGTTGATATTATCTCTATTTTACATTTAAAGTAATCAACTACTAAATTAAATATTTAGAAATTAACTAAAATTTATATATTCTTCCACTATCAAGAAACTATTATTTCATGTAAGTTACAACTATCATATTTATACTAGATAGATATTCAAGGGTGAATTTTGAATATTGGTAAGTGGGAGCTTAAATAGGCTTTAAATATTTGTACTTTACCTCAAAATTTAAAATATTCTTAGAAAATTATTGGGTTTATTGCCCTCTAAAGGGAAAAAATGCCTGTGATGGTGCAATAATTATAACAATAATACTATAATTTTAAAAATAGTCAAAAACCATCTTAATCCTTTTGAGATTTTAATGTAAGTCTTTTTGTTTAGTGAATATGTACATATGTATTCATTTATATGTTCTATATTCACTATATGCATATATGAGTTTTTTTCTATGTAATTTTGGCTGTCTTTTACAGTTTTCAAAGTACTTTAAAATGAATTCTAATTTCAACAATAAGGTTATCATTAAAAAAATAGTTATTTTTGGTGCTTTGGATCCATTGTAGTGCTGGTTTTCCAAATGGCTGTGCAGGCAAATTCCTCGTTAGGAAAAATGACTGTCAGAATTCCAGAGTAAAGGCTGCTGACTATGGGCTACTTCTGAATGACTCTTAATTCTAAAATCTGTTGTGTTGTTTTTTTCTACTCACCATGTAAATAGATCATAACTTTCTCTTTAAGATACCTGTGCTCTTTCTGTTGACAGTTAATAAATTCTGACTTCCCACTACATTTCTTTTGTGCATCTTTTATAATATTAATCTGAATTTCATTAGGGCCGTTTATGTATGTATCTCTCACTTGGTTAATTAGTTAGCACCTAAGATGGTAAACCTCTGCCCCATCAAGTTTAGAAGTTCATGTTCTTTTTTTTTTTTCATTTCCTTCTTGAGTCAGATAGCGGAGGTGAGTTTTTAGGAGTCTCTGCATGCATGACACGAGCAGAACATGTGTTTTGGCTGAGCCTGGGGAACAAGGAAAGAGTTCCAATAATGTGTTGCCATCTGGCACATAATGCCTTCTACATCAGTGCTGGAACAAAGTCAAATTTCTTACTTCAACTTCCCAGAAGCTGTCCATGTATATATCTCTTTGCACTTTTTTGGTCAGCTAAGGTTGTCATCTGGGCAGATGTGCAGGAAAATTGTCATAGCTATGAAAGTTTTTTTTTTAAAAACCACCTTTGCCTTTTATTTTAAAATTTATTCATATATATATTCTTAAAAATTAGATGATGTAGAAAAGTTTGAAAAAAGTGGTGAGAGCGCTCATAACGTCACCATCCAGAAATAACCACAGCTAACATTTTAGAGTTTATTCTTCTAGACTTTTGTCTATGTGTTTATATGCAAGTAGATAGGCATGTATATATGGATATAAATACAAATATGTGTACATACATAGATATGGATATAGATTGATATAGCTTCTATTTAAAAATGGCATTATACCATATGCATTTTATTTAATACCTACATTTTATATGTGATAATATATTATGGGATTCTTTTTATGTCATCATATTTTGGAATGACTGTTTAGTGTTCTCTTGTATGAATATAGCGTAATTTATTTAACCAATTTGCTTACAAATATAATATAAAAACTAAACCTCCAGTAAGACTCTATTTGTTGCTTATGTTTCTGGTTAATAGTAGGATTTTACTTGGTGACTCAGGTCCCTGCTATTTTGTGCCTTCTCACCTTTAGGGTCTTTCAGTTCGCTGAATTCAGCTAGAGCTTGGGAAAAGAGCATGAAAGAATTCCCTTGGGAGATTTTTACTGATCAGACCTAGAAGTGGCATTCATCACTTCTTTTTATAGCTGAAACCTTTTCATAAAGGAAGAAAGAGAGATCAAATCAGTGACAGTCAACCAGTCATCTCTGCTGCAAAACTATTTATATTTTTTCACTAAAATAAATACCACTATGAAAACAATATTTAATTTACAGTATTACTTTAAATTTTCCTTTTGTTTATAACACCTTGCTTACTATATTGCCATTTTATAATTTTAGTCATTAAGTTTTTATCAATAAAAAGAATCCCATTTGATATTTTAAATTAAATTTAACTTTTTCTAATATTAATTTTAGTATATCTCCTTTGTCTTATAGTATAATTATAATAAATGTGTTTATAATTCAAGCGATAAAGCTATATGTATTACAAATTAATTGTCTCTTTAATTCTTTGTCACTCATGTATCAAAGATAGTCAATATTCATAATTTACTCTGTTTCTTAGTATAATTTTCTATAACATTAAGCATATAAATGTAATTTTTTTAAATTAAAATTATATTATAACCTCTTTGGTAGTCTACAGATTTTTTTGTTTGCTTAATAAGAAAATAAATGACATTTCTACCCAAAATTTCTAGATCTAATTCTAAATAATGACCACCAAGAGTTTTTGATATTTTTGCCTCCTCAAGTTATCAGAAACATTTTGAAGGAGACCCATACTAGTGTAAAATAATCTCTTTGTTTTTGTTTCCTTACTTATTTGGGAGACTAAATCTTTGCGGCCAGGGGGAAGCATGATTTAATTTCTCTCTCCTGTTGATATTCTTTCACCATTTTTCTTTTTGTTTCTTATTTATATGTATTTTTATATACTCTGGATTATATTTTATACTTTATATGTTTAGCACATATCTCTTTCAAGCTGTCAAATGTCTTTAATGCTGTATGTTTTTGGTTATATAGATGTTGTACAGTTTGATGTACTTGAGTTTACAAAAGGTGTCTATGGCTTTTGCTTTTTCATTCTTCTGAAAGGTTTTGTATGAATACAGTTACATTTCTTAATCATTATGAGTTGTGATTTTGTGTTTAATAAATAAATCTTTTCCCAACCCTAAAGTTATGAAATTATTTTACTTTTATACAGTAGTTTTTTTTTATACTCAGTTCATTAATCTGAAATTTATGGAAAACCAGGTGTCCAGTGGGAATGATTAGATAGTTTATTCTTCCTTGATATATTTTTGAATACATATCAAGTTCTCAGACATCCTTGGGACTTTTCCTGAACATCTTTTTGTGTTTTATTTATTTATTTATTTATCTTTGTCAATAAAATCTCTTTTGGTTAATATTTGATAATTAGCATGGTTATGTATGCCTTCTTCTTTTGACTTGTTTTGTCTCTTTTAGAGTCCTCTATTTTTCATCTTAATTTCTGAATCATTTTTATTGTCCCACAAAAATAATCTCAGGATTTCTATTAGAATCATATTGAATTTATAGGTTAATTTGAAGGAAAGTTGGCACTTGGAGATACTGTGTCCTTGCTTTATTTGTTTTTTTTTTATCTTGCTAAGTACTTCTAGTTGATGTAATTTTGTGTTTCTTCTGGAATTTAAGAAAAAGTGGAGTAGACAGACAAATTTTTGTCTTGAAACTAGACTTCTAAAAATATAGAACCCACTGTCCTTTAATCACATTGTTTTTTTTCTCACAGAATAACATATTTTATAAAAACACTGTGCCATTGTTTGTGGGTGTAAGTTTGAATTATGGACAGCTATGTTCCAATTGTGTTCCATACTGCTCAGTCCAAAACACTGAAGTCTCAGTTGACCTCAGTGAAGTCTGATGTCACACAGGCAACTTGAAAATTTTTAAAGGTGTACCTGTAACTGACTCATGTCTTTCCAGACCATATACTAGAATCCTGCCATTTACACAGGGAAATCTAGATTTCTAGATTTACCTGAGATTTCACAACCCCTCCTTTTCAATAAAATCACTATGACTCTAGAACCCCTCTTTTTATATAGAAAATATACCTCCAGGGTGATTCATCATTGATGCCTTTTCAAAATCATTGTACACATAATCCTAGGATATCAGACAAGTGAAGAAAAAAGAAAAAATGAGAGAAGTCTTCTTTGAGGAATAAGAAGAGATATTATAAAGTTTTTACTTAAAAAAACTGTCTTGGATGAGTTAAATTTGAGCTGAGGGAGTAGGGGACACATGATGCAGGTTCACTGTCCTGGTGAGGAGCAGCTGCATAACTAATATGCTGAGAGTGATTTGGAAAGGAAAAATGGAATAGTAGCAAAAACAATCTTGGCCCCTTTCCACATGTGTGTTTTAACCACTACTATAGATAAAGCTCTGGGAAGCTGGGTGACATCTATGCATCTATGGCTTTGCGAAGCATAGTGAGGTAAGGGAAGTGAGAGAAGTCATTTGCAAACTGCGGAGTAAAGAAGGTGGAAGACATGTTCCCAGTGTACTCTTTTAACCCAGAAGTGTAGAAATATACCTTGCTGCATGTATGGAAAGCTTGCATGCCATTTACTTAGTATTGAAACTCAGTAAGTATTTAAAATTACAAATGGGACATTTAAGTAGGTAGAGCAATAAATTCACAACATGAATTTGAATGTGACATTGACCTTAACACTTCTACTCTTGAAAATATGTGCTGGGAATTTTAAACTCCACATATTATCAGAACTGATTTCTAATGTTGGCACAAAATCCATTTCTAACTTAGATGAGCATGAGGAAAATAGAGCAGTTATTCTGTCCTTTTAACAAGTGACTGAACTTTATCTCCCTAATACAAGCTCACAATGAAGCTTGCTGGATTTCCCCCAAGCAGAATCAATGATTGGAAGAGAGAGGAACTTCAAGCCTGGGCGGCAGTTCCTCAATTTTTTAACAGCAACGTTCCTTCAGCAGGCAGTGTGACCTGTACATCTAAACATGGCATTATGTGACAGCCTGTCATTTCAGTACTTTCATTCCTTATGTGAGTTTTCCTTAAGCACTTAATGATATTGCATAAGCACTTAATGATATTGCAAAAAAGTGTTTATATAAACTATAATAGTTAAAATATACATCTATTTTAAAACTTGTTTTAATTTTTTTTTTGTTTCCAAAGAGAAGTGGAGGAAACAGCTACACTAGCAAGTTTATTTACCTTATTATGCGCAATAGCGAAGAAACTGTGTTTTCCTGGTTCACAGGCACACGTTTCCTCAGTTTTCATGACAACTTAGGTCTGGGAGAGATAAAAGTCCCCCAGGGATCTTGATAAAATGCAAACACCTGTAGCACCATCCTCTGGGTCTCCTGCAGAGCCCTTGTTCGTTTCTGCTACTCTCTCTAGGCAGGGCCCCTGAAAACCTTCACCTCCTTCCTTTCTAACCCCTCACAGATTCCCAAACCTTGTTTACATCCGTGCTTCTTCATTGGAAAGAACTTGATGGTGCCTGTCTGACTGTAAGATATATGCTAGGAAAGCGATGTGTGGAAGAAAAATAGGGAATGGCCGCAGGACTACAAATACTGGAAATCAAATTTCCCGAGCTTCTTGTTGTTACAGTGAATTAATTTACTATGCTTTAGGCACTTTGTCCTGTCCTAGATATCTCATCATTTGAAATTTTTTATCTTCAGGAGTAATTTCACATGGTTTTAAAGATGTGAGTTAATTCAGATGAGTGAATGTTATTAAGTGATAAGAGTAATACCACAAACAAGGACAGTTGTTTATCATGCCCAGGCATTATGCTAAGCACCGAACATACATTAGACAATTTCACCTTCACATGGGACTGTGAGGAGAAGATTTATGACTCTTGCTCCCAGATGACAAATGTACACACTGAAAGTCATGGATGTTATGAAACTTACCCAAGGTCACACAGCTGGAGGATTCGGGGCCAGAATTTGGACCCAAGGACATGACTCCAGAGACTGTGCTCCTAAACTCATGCGTATGGTTTTGGAACAATGATCACGTGTGTTCATCTTACAAACTATCATAACCTGTCACAGATTTCTGATACAGAGTGGAATGAAGTATTTAGAGAATGAATTCATTTTTTTCTTTCTATAGGAATTTATTATGGTTACTCTGTGCCAGGTGCTGCTCCAGGCACAGGAGATATAGCCACAAACAAGACAGAGAAAGACTCTTCAGCCTTGTAGATTATATCTTCATAGATGGATTGAAAAATGCTGGTAAATAGCCCAGTTCACCTGATGTATGCTCTGGCACATTAGTGAATTGTTTTTATGAATTAATGAATGATTTGAATGCTGCCAATTTAGGCTGCAAGAATCAGTGCTTTAATCATTAATTTTCATCATTATTATGACAAGAACCATGTCTTATTCGTGTGAACATTCTCCCCCTGCCCTAACACGCACTAAGTGAGCACAGGCCTTCATGCCTAGCCTCAGGTGGCTCCTTATAAATTGTTAATTTATGATTACTATAGACTTAAAAAATTATATATAGACAGAAGGAAATCCAACTTTGGATAGTGAATATACAATGCAATATATATATATATATATATATATATATATATATATATATGACATACTGTTGAACTGTACACTTGAAACTTATTTGATTTTATTAATCACTCCAATAATTTTTAATAAACAATTTAAAAATTATGTATGTTACTTTCTGATTTTTTTATTTAAAAATCTGTTAAATTAAATGTATTGGGGTAATATTAATTAATAAAATTATACAAATTTCAAGTGCACAATATATAATATATCAGCTGTATATTGTACTGTGTGTTCACCACCCAAAGTCAAATCTCCTTCAAAGAAAAGATGACAACTTGTTCTTATAAAATAAATGAAGTCTGCTTCTTAATATTAGACCTTGTATTTTTGAGTTGTTTTACAGCCAGCCTTGATCAGAAATGTAGATAAGGCAGAGCAATATATAAACAAATGCTAGATTAACAGAGGTGTCCAAATACTTTGTAATAACTAAAAATGCTCTAGTTTTAATTTTTTAAGGAAAAGATCAATAGCAAGCATTCATGCCCAGCTTTGATGTTTTTGGTTTTGCCATTTCTAAGTAGGGGGTTTATTGTCTAAAATCTCATTCTGCATTTCTCTGAAATACTTATTCATTGATAATTGTTTCTCTTCTTGTTACTTATCATAAAACACTCTTTTCCATGGGAGAGAAATAATTTTTTTATTGTTTTTGTCCATTTTACATTTTAGATATTTTGAATGGTAATATTGTACTCTTTTCTGTTCTTATCAAATAAAAAAAAACTGTACTTGAACACTTGACACATTGCATGCCAGGCAGTAATGGTATGAGTATGGGGACACACATGAGAACTAAGTTGTCAAGAAGGCCGATAGGAAGGCATGTGCCTAGAGAAAGGCAGGCTTGCTCATGTTCTCCTCAGAGCAGGTATCAGAGGGTGGGAAGTGAAATGGACACAAGAACACAGTCTCAGTTTTTAAGGATACATACTTTTAGAGCTGGAAGAAACCTGGAGATGAATATTCTTCACTAAAGTGGAAATTGGAGTAAAGGCAGAACTAGAATTCAGACAGCCTCAAGCTAGTTGGTTGTTCTTTCAGTTAATTAATGCATTCCTCACTTTAAGCAATGAGCTGACCTGAGTATATGCAGAAGAGCAGCATAGTCCTTGTCTTAAAGAAGAAGTACACTGTCTGGATAAAATGGCTCATTTACATTGGAGTGAGGCCATCTTAAAGCAAATATTACAGAGTGCTATGAGGTGATGAGGAGTGGGCAACAGATTACCTGAGATTGGGCTGGTGGAGGTTGGGAGTGGGGGCTGTGGAAAGGAGATCCTATGGGAGCACCATAGAAAGGATCCTAACCGCTAGACCCAGCAAGCTCTGTATCTTGTCCTGATCTCTCTCTCTCTCTCTCTCTCTCTCTCTCTCTCTCTCTCTCACACACACACACACACACACACACACACTTGCATGCACAACTTGTTTTACTCATAACTAAATGAATGTTATTTTAATCACAAGAAATCACTGTGACCAAGAATACATGGAGGAAAAATAAAACAAAAGAACCCTCATAGAACCTCAGCTGCAAGGTTTATCAGATCCCTTGGAACATAATGCCTGAAAAGATAAAATATCTTTTATTAATAAAACTCAGGAAAATTTATCAAAAACATTTCTTACCTTCAGGAAATCTTGCATTTCTATCAAAGCACTAAACCTAAAATGATAACAGCATGAAGCTCAGATAATGGCGTGGGTTTAAAACTCACAATGGAAATCAGAGGCCAATCCTGGGTCACCTAGGACTTTCTGTAATGGGTAAAGTCACACCTACATTCAGTTTATTCCTCCAACACACCATGTAATTCCAGTAGAAGTAACCAGATGGGCTTGGATAATGTTGGACTATAAGAGTTCTCAAAGACATTGTGGTAGCTGTTGATAACCTTTTAGCTTATTATATTTCCCTGCCTCCTTTAAACTTATATTAGAAGTGACTTCAAGTGCCACTGATCGACTATTTAAAAATATATAAATTTTTGCAGACCATCTTACGGGCCAAGGAATTTTTGCCTTTTCAAATATTTAATATTATTCAAAAATTTAGAACACTGGATCAGGATTCCTACATTAGTACCTATTTTTGCTAACTGAAAGAAATATGATAAAGACTTTCATTTTTACACACACACAAAAAGCTGTTATTGTACTGACCTAGGTCTTTTGTAAAAGCAAAGTGAACTTTTGGAAAGTGGGGGGAACCTGTATATTTAAACTATTATTTATTTTTGGCATCTTAGCAAGCCACCATAATTTTAATTTTAAATGCTATTTAATGAATATAAATTTATCTTTGTTTAATGACATAGGCCCTGCTGTAATTTAAACTGAAGACCTTTCTTTCCTCATGTTGAAACCATTAGTAGAAAAAGAAAAGAAGATAGAAAAATAAAGCAGAATGCAGTGATGTCAGAAAACACTTAGGACCTAACCTTCAGATCTTTTGGAATGTTCAACACAAACATTGATAGAGCCTGTGAAAGGCATGGGAGAGGCTCTGGGGTTGGCATGGAAAAATTGCTCCCCTCTTCCAAGTCCATGGCCTTATGTCCACTCCTATGGAAACCTCCTTTACACCAAATTCCTCCAAAAATCAGTGTCGCTTTTTATATGATTTCAGATTGGAACATGTATTGTTCCTCAGCAGAACCCATGGTAAAAATGAACTATTATTATTTTAAGGCACCGAGATTAGGAGATTGTTTCTCTGGATCACAAACTAGCTTTTCTTTACTATTTCAATCACCTTCCATGTGCAAAAAAAAAATGTATTAATGAAACTAGCTTTCAAGATAAGGGAAGTTATATTAGAAATCTAATTGAGGCTATAGATTTCCTGAGTTCATTTATTCTGATTTCATTCCTTGTTCCTTTCCCTGCCTTAAAGTATAGTAAATTCAATAATCACACACATTAATTTAGCCAATCTATAATAGGGTATGAGAAAATTCTAATCATTTACCTCTAGGTTGCTGCCTTGGATATCAAATAGACTACAAGTCTCTGTGGTTACTCATATAGTGTCATTTCTCCAATGGGTTCTCAATAGTCTATGACAATGTAATCACTGGACTCATTCCAGGTATCCATGCCACAAAATTTCCTGACATAACTAACACCAATTGGCAGACTTCTTTACTACTGAAAATAAGGGCCAGAACTAAAAGCAAATAAACTCAGTGATTTTGGTTTATTCTTGCTTTTGAGATTAGAAACTGGTGACCGATGTACTCACATTCTTTAAAAGGGTCTCCTTCTCTACTGATTTTCACATCTGAAATTCTTTCCTCAAGCTCAGGATAACAAATTAGAAGGTTGCACTTTCTGAGGAAATATCAGAGTCCCTTTTTCAATAGCTTTCTAGAAATACAATACAGCAAGGTGCTTGGTTTTATAGATAGGATCATCTTAGCCCAGAGTGCTAATGTTTATTCAGTCTCAGCAGTAATCAATATTGTTTCTCAGTGTCTGGTCTAAATTACTTTCTGGCCCTGTGTGATTAGCGTTAGTTTTGTACATTATCTTCTCAGTGATTACAGCATCACTTTTTTTTTCTATCTAATTTTATACTCCTGATGTCCCAAAATGGAGCAGCTGCCTGACTAGTAGTTTAATTTCACTGATTCCTTCCTTATGCTGTATCATGGGGTAATTGCAGAAAATATAGTGGAAGATTCATGATTGTGAGGAGCCAAATAGAGAAACAAGATGGCCACAGCCCTCAGAGTTCCTGCTTCACTTCCTGAACACTAACTAGAAGCCCGCGCGCGCCAAAGATCTCTGCCCGCCCATTTCTGATGTCACCTTACCCCTTTCGAAAGACCCTATCAAGTCATGCCACGTCCCATCACCCCATCCCCGTCCTGATATGTATATATACCCCCGTTTTTTCAATAAAGTTTGAGGCTTGATCAGAATACTGTCTTGCCTCCGCTCCTTTTTCTCGCCCGTTTTTCTCAGGTTGGATC
>PVKZ01005983.1:0-42371 GCA_004027375.1 Macroglossus sobrinus | reverse complement strand
ACGACTCTGCCCACTGCATCAGAGTTTCAGTCCCTGAACTGGCCACTGTGAGTGAGTGCTGGTGAGTGGGAGGTGACGTGGAAGAAAGGGCAGGGACAAAAACTGTGAATGGCAGCGCTCCATACGTCTTTGCCCACAGCCCAGGGCTTCTTTGGGGTCACGTGTTCATCCCAGAACTGAACTGAGACATGTTCTCAGTACGCACAGGGTCTCCTCTGAAGCCTCAGATTACAGAATTCTTTGGGGGCCGCGGGACTGAGTGGAAGTGGAAAGAGATAGGAACCTTGCACATAGTGACCATCGCTGGGAAGCCACTTGGCCTTGGACCCACGGGGGTCGGCTGCACATGGGTGGTGCTTCTGCAATAATGTTCCCCCGCTGTCTCCGTGTGTTTAAGGGGCCCACTGAAAAACTAGATAAAAGCCCAGGTCTGTGCATGCAAGGATTTCCTTCCCAATGCAATCCAGAGAACAGTCTGATCTTTGCATCTTTAATGGAGGACCATTGATTTGTGACTCAGGGAAACCTACCCACCAGACTCATTTCTCCAACTCTGCTCAAGCTGGTTGTTGTTTTCTTCCCGGGGTCCAGGATTGTTTGGATGATCTCATTCCTTCTGCAGACTAAGGGAGACTATTGAAAGATCGTGGCTGATGAGAGCTCCTTTCGCTACGATTGGCATTCAGTAACATTCTCAGAGAAAGACAAAATGTGCTAATGAGATGCTATTAAGAAGTAAGATGAAAGGAGTTTTTGCAGAAAGGAACTTAAACAGTTGGGTTGATCTTGAATAAAAGAGACAAGAGCAGCAGGTGACAATCAGCCCGGGATTCCACTGGAGTCCAGGGTTCTCAGAAGGGACTGTTAATAGTGCTATTTCAGTTCAATCGCATGTTTTATGCTTCAATAAAGGAAAATGAAAGAAGCCACTTTAAAAGTAGATCAGACTCAAAAGAGATATTAATTCTAATAAAAGCTGACTTTTCTCTTTGAGACATCTGCTTGGTCCCTGCCATCTCTCTGAATAGGGTCCCACCTACTGGCCTGGCAGTTTACGAGTGGGAGGAGCAACTGATGAATTAAATGAGGCGAAGGAAAACCCGGGCGATTGGTTAACTGATCTTTTGTGCATCTATGCTGAGCCGTTTGATTGGTCCAACCTTCGAGGTATGTTAATGAGTTAGCAAATCTTTGCCATCTGTGTGATACCGTGCAGGACGAGGGGAAAAGAAAATTAAAAAATTGTCCTTTCCTTCATGCAATGCAGAGATAAAGTCACTCCAAATGACGTCTAGATGTTTCTGAAACTATTGCAAATGAAGTGAGCTGCTTAGGAAATGAAGGAGATAAATTTAGAAGACCGGAAAGGGGTCACGAGAGGCAGGTCGTATGGAACAAGGTCAACCCGATGGGTGAGGAATTAATTCTCTCTTTCTGAGGATTCCGAATTAGTGCCACCTCTTGTGATCCTGAATCCACAAGAGTGTCCTCAATCCCGTAACCTATCAAGGTCTACCTTGTGGAACGGCTGGTTCTCAAGGCTCGGGTGGGAGGAGGTGCGGGCTGGCTTAGAGCTGCAGACTCTGGCCGTCTCCCGTCTGGCCAGCAGCCTGTTGGATGCTGCCGACTCACACCTTCCTGCACGTTCAGGTCTCACTAGACTGTGTGGATTTTCCAAATTACAGGCACTTAAACCCTCATCCTCCTCGGTTGCGTGAAAATCCATCCTTCCCAAGACTATCTGGGAAGTCTAAGAATTCCATAGATGCTTCCCAGTCTCTCTCGGTCGCCAGGTCAGCCACCAGCTAGCTCAGGACCACGGTGCGACCCGCTCTGTCCGCGGCCTACACCGGCTCTCCTGCGAGTCGCCTCCTGTAGCCTCGGAAGTGCCCTTCTGGCTGATTCTGCCTTCCCCTTTTCCTCAGTGTCCCCCACATTGTGACGTTAACCAGCCTTTACCGAGTTGTGGGTGCCAGTCACACACACACCTTCATGAGCGCACCACTGAATTGTTATTTCCTGTTCCCGGGACCTCTGTCTCCCAGACTGGTTGACAGTGGCAGCCTCTGCCCCTTTCAGAGGGATTTCCCGACCCCTCATAGAGCGGTTTCACCCTTATGATCCCTTAGAAGGAATTTCACTGAAATGTTAGTGAAATTAGCTGTCCATCATTAGCATTCCCCCAAGGGTCAATTATTCAACCTAAAATGACATCATGAGTAGAACATCGGTCTGGAATGTTCTTAGCCAAGTTTTTATAGACTTTCTTTTAGCTTCAGGTGGAGCTTAGGCCTGCATGTCTGTTCCAGTATCTTCAGGCTTGTAGTTCTCAATCACCGGGGGGATCCAGCTGGAGCCAGAATACTCACACCCACTCACACCCACTCACACCCACACTGCTTGCAGGACCGGCGATGGATGGTCAGCTCAAAGAAGCCTGAATCCGCACAGTGGGATTATACAGGTGCTGTGACATCTGCCATGGTTCAGGTCAACTAAGGTCACAAGCACGTGCATCCCCAGAGAGAGAACTTGGACTTCTCCTTGCACAGCCTCTGGAGGACTTCACAGTGTTGGGGAACATGCTTTGCATTTGCACACCCAAGGGGAATTTGGGGGTGGTTACCCTGGAGCAAAGGGCTGCATTGCCTCAAAACTAGATTCGAGGTGGCATGGTTTGCAAAACAGAGACCTTCTCAGTCTTCTCATTTCAGTTTCTCGAGTCGCCAATGGCCAGCACGGCCACGGAACCCATCAGGTTCACGCGTGAGGCCAGACCCAACTCACTGCACTTACCCACGTAGCTGGGGTGGATCCCGATTTGGGTGACGAAGTCATAGGTAGTGCCCTCAGGGTGATCGCGCTCAAGGGTGTGGGGGTCCCGGGAGGTGACACACACACACAGTGCATGCCCCGAGCATTAGCTGCCATTCCTCCAGCAAATACTGCCATATCCTTCTCCTTGAGCCCATTTCTGTTCTGCTCTCTGAGCATCACACTAACAGCCTTTGTGGTCACGGCCAAGTCTTGGTTGTCTACTCGTTACCATCACCCTTGGCCAAATACTGACCCAGGCTCTGTAGCCGATGGCACCAGCCTCCCTTTCATTCTTGCCGCTGTGCCATTGTAGCCCCCTGTGCTGGACTGAGCGAGGCTGCCCCTCCTCCAGCCCAAACGACCCTGCTCTTCCGAGCTCTCCCATCCTTCCACCTGAAAAGTTACAGAAGGACGTCTTCCTCACACTCCGGTTTTTGCCCACTTGACCTCCTAGGAACTGGGCGGGGGAAAGGTGGTGAAGTGTGTGCCCTGAGCCTGGGCGAGCAGATCTCACCCCTCTCCTTTTGGAGTTCTTGCTACACGTATTTCAAGAATTTGGAAAAATGCTAACACAGAGCCAAACAGTGGGTCAGGCTGTTCCCACGTCATGTGCATCATGAGCCAACACACCAATTACGGCTTCTTTCGAAACATATTGTCGCATTTCATTTGTGGCCAGATTCTTGCCAGAGTCCTGTCTCTCCAAACAGTCTCATGAATTACGTTGTAGCTTTGGTCCACGAGGCCCCAGAGGCTAATTGCTGCATCCTAAGATAAGTGTAGGGTATAGTATCTGGGTATTTAGCCTGTATTTATGGCCCCAGAGTCATTGATTTATACACTTATTCATCCACGGAAGGAGCACTTGTTATAAATCTACTGTGGGCTGGGCCCAGTGGGAAGGAGGGAGCACACAGACTCAGGACATGGTTCCAAGCTTCTAGTAGCTTTCCGTCCCGATTCCAAGTTCACGTTGAACTACTTGACACCATTCCTGCTTCCATTCTCACTAGCCGTGTGACGTTGGGTAAATCTTTGACTGTGTCTGGGCCTTCGTTTCCTTGGTGAAATAGAGATTAAAAATGCCTGTCCTGGGTGTCTCCATGAATCGTTGTGTGGATTAGGTCCAAATCAGTCAACACCAGAGAGCAGAACTGGACTAAATGGGGCAAAGTGGCAGGTTGTCCAGTAGAGTCTCAGAATGGACTTCTTACCCATCCAAGGTGACCCCAAAGGGTGCTGCCTCCCTCGACAGTGAGCTCTTGTTCTGAGCGTTCAAGTTCAGACGGGGTGGGTCTTGGAAGACGTGCTGCAGTGAGCATATGGAACTCACCCCCATGCCCTGAGATGCTGTAAGAAACACAAACGGAGGAATGAACAGTGCACGGCGGTCTTGGCCTTGGGTTGGGTTCTTTTAACAGACATCGTCGGGCACCTGCTATGGGTCGAACCCTGTTGTTCTGCGTGGAGGGTGTGAAGGGGTGAGGAGGGAGCTGGCCCTGTCCTCAGTGAGGTGGACACTTGATTGAGGAGATGGACCCATTCATGGCACAAGGGAGATAACCAAAGGCCAAGAGAAGCCCTCAGGGGGTGGGTGAGAACACCCAGAGGCCAAAGCGCTGGGCCTCTGCCTTGGAGCATGCGTGGTGAGTTCTTCCATGTTATTTTAAGGCCAAGGTTTATGAGACGAGAAAGTATTCTACTGGGCCTTGGAGCAGGAAGGACTTTTTTTAGTGCCAGAGTGAGTGAGCTTGATGAGAAATGCTAGACCACTGTGCTCTTAAATTTGAGACTTGGGGACCCTATCAAACTATGCTGACCCTTCAGTGTTGACAAGCTATTTTGTTATAAAGCTATTTAAACATAAACATAAAGCTAATTATAAATTTCTTGGGATTATGGCATAACCTGTTTATAAATGATACATAAACTAAACTGTGAAACCAACCACATTTCCATCTAATATAATTTGCGTTGATGGACGATGTTTTCTTGAAATGGAATTGCTTAAAATGGACTTAAGAATGGATTTACAGTTCCTTCTTGTCAACTCGTATTATGATTTTTTCCAGGATGGACTGTCACTGGAGTGACTCATTGTGAAGGGTCTCCTGTGCGGTGGTTAAAAGCAGGGACATTAAAGCCTAAGGCTATTACTCTGGACTCTTTGAGATTTGGGCAGGTTACTCAGCTTCTCTGTCCCTTGCTGTCCTCATCTAGAAAATGAGACTAAGGCCGTAGTAGGTATTTAGTGTTTGAGTGAGAATCAAAGAATGCGAAGTATGTATGTAAATAAATAATGTATCTAAAGCACTTAAGGGTGTGGTACATCATATAAAGCAAGTGAATTAGGAATGCCAATTATGACTTTTAAATGTTCTTTTTAAATGATGATCTCATTTTAAATCAATGATGCATTATCTCTTCTAGTCAATTATGAGAAGCAAAAATTTTATGTAATGAAAAGAAATCATCACTGTGTAATTGCCACTATGCTCATGGCCCACGAATTGTCCCAAGATAATGCACTTGACCTGCCTGTGGCTCATATACGAGGCTCGCTGCCACAGCTCGGGGGCGGAGTTTGGCTAGCTGATGCTCCTGGGTGCTGGGTGACAACTCAGTTCTCACCTCACATTTCTCTCTTTAAACTACGGTGAAACCTCTGTGCCGTCTGCTGCCAGGATTTTGACCTTCACTTAGCACAGACATAAACACAAGTACAAGTGCACAGCCCAAGAGCGAGTGGTCCTACATCATCATCATTCAGATGGTGATCATATTCCTTTTTAAAAGATGATAAATATCTCAAGCACATAACATTCTTGTACGTTGTTATCGGAATTCAGGAGCAGAGCAGATAATGTTGTTCCAAGTAACTAGTCGATGTCTTTGAAATATTGTCTAAGAACCTGGCTAAATGCTAAGCCTTTTATAAATGGTATTTTTAGAGTTCTCAGAACCCTATCGTAGGGACATCAGTATGACATGAAACTGAGGTTTAGAGATTAAATTGCTGAACATCATCTAAGTAAATGGAAGAATCAAGATTCTCCAGTTATTGGCTTGCAAAGGCACTGCTGTCACCCATCATTCTAATGCCTCTCCTGGGAAGGACAGTGAAAGAAGTGTCATCTCAAGTGGAAACGGAAATGATCCTGGCTTTAAGGTTACGGTTCACTTGTTGCTGCTTCTATTCTTGGTCTTTGCCCTCTGGCAACCATGTCTCTGTGTCACCCCACAGCACCGGTCAGAGGCAAGCAAAGCTCCCACATTTTAATTAAAACAAAAGGAGAGGAGAGGCTGAATATCTTCATGCGGTTATGAGCACATCCAAATTAATTCAAGCTTTAAAAAGGTTCACAGTATTCCAGAAATACGTGTTGAAAAGTGATAATGAACCTTCTGGTATATGATGCTTGGGTCCTATTATCATTTCGTGGAGTTACTAAAACAACGAGAGAAAGATTTTTGGTGAATATTGACTGGGAACATTTACGAAACAATAACAGTCTCTGGAATTGCAGTTAAAAAGGCCATGGTCAGACAACACGAACTTGCTTTAAAAAGTTAAGAATTACGTACAACGAGATCTTTCTGCTGTAGCCTTTGTTCAGAATTTCTCGCAGGCTGGCTTTCACCCCGTTGCTATGCCCAAGATATTGGATTTTTTTTTACTTCTCTGTTTAAAACTTTTCCAACCAATAATCTCAGGTGACCTCTACTGTCAACTCATGGCGTCAACATTAAGAAAGAAATATGAGATTTTTTACGGTTGCTCTCTTAAAATCCTGCTGTAAAGAGGACTATTTTCACCTTATCTTTTTTCCTCCATGAAATCTCTTTATTAGTTTTCCTTTCTTAGCAAGAAGGTGGCTCGTTACTCTAAGGCTCTGTGACCAGCTGAAAATGTACTATTTACCGTATTGAGATTGTCATAGCTCAGATAGAAAAATGGCAATGTCTCCCCGCTCGGCTATCTTTAATTTGAGTGATCATAACAGGAAGAGTAAAGGAGATTGTTTTATTTGCAAAGGGAAGTCTGAAAAAAAAAACCAAACCATCAAGTAAAATAAACATGTCTTCCATCTACCTGCAGTAGAGAAATGTCTGTGGAAGACTCTAACTGTGAATTTTTAGTAAAATAGATGGCAAGATACCTTGTTATAAGATAGGAGCTATCGAACGCAGGACACACATTTTTATACACACATCAGTCACGCGTGTATAACATTATACGCACATCAATCACACACGTACACATCATATCACACAGACATTCACACTATGTGAACATCAGCTATGCACACATCAGTTATATGTATGTGTGCATGCCATTTACATACATCGGTCACACGTGTGTACACATCATGTACACATGTCCATCAAATATATGTGCACATGAAACAAACTGCATCTATATGTATGTGTCATCATACTCCACACCTGTAAGTCACATAAGCCTATTGTTGCATTAGAGAAATAGCCAGCGTTGTGTTTGGTGGTGAAATCTTAGAATAGTCCACTTTTATTACCATCATTCAACGTTGTTATACAAGTGCTATTTAATGAAATGAGGGAAAATTTTATATCAGAGTTTTATACCCTGATAAGATAAAGCCAATTGTTATTTTCAGACGATGTGATTATCTTCCTGGAAACTCCAACAAAATTCAGTGAAAAAATTCTAGAAACAACCAGAAAACTGAATAAGCCATCTGGTTACAAAATGAGTGTACAAAAAGCAATGGCGTTTTTACGTATAACTTAGTATAAGGTAATTTTAGACACACGAACAATGCCAGAAAACCATATAAGTGCCCGTGTACCCACTATCTGTCTTAAAAAATAAAATCTTGCTGATGCAGTGGTAGTCCTGTGTATTCACCCTGTGATCACACCCTTGCCTTGGAGGTAGTCCTCATCGTGAATGTGACGTGTATCATTTTCATGCAATTTTTAGTACTTTTATGAACTATATACAATTTCTCAAATTCCATTACCATTTGTTCGATTCCTCATCGAAATGGCATTCTATTGAAAGAGTTGTTTTTCGGCTTCCTGTGTGGGTCAGCATCATGTGTGTGGGGTACACTCGAATGAGTACCTGGGCCTCTGCCACACGTATCTCATTGCTACGTATTAACTGTTCCAGTGCATGAATCTGGCTCTACTTATCCCACTGTTTGCTGTCATGAACCATCACATATATGTTCTCTTTTCTCAAACGTGAGTGTTCCTCCAGACCCCAGGCATCGAGAGTGTGGACCAGAAACTGGGAGAGCCCCCCATCTCCTCCCAAGTGTGCTCAATTCCTGTTTGGACCAGCAGCATATACAAGTTCTCATTGTTTCACATCCTCACCCAAAGACTTGTTGTGTCAAATAATTTTTAAAACTCTATCAACACTAAATACATAGAAAATATAATAGAAAGAAAAGGTCTCAATCACAACAGCAGCGATAAAATTCTTAGGTATAAAATTAACGAGTGATATGGTGTAGGACTTGATTAAAGAAAACGAAAACACTTTTTAAAAAGAATATAAACAAAGAGTTGAATAAATCAAGAGTGATAGATACATTTTTTAGATGCAGAAAATCTAATTTAGAAAAAAATTTTTTTATCTAAATTATTCTACAAATTCAAAACCTTAGGTCACTTCCCCCTATATATTGAAAAGTAAATATGTATGAAAAATTAACCATGATTTATTTTAAGAAAAGACAAGTGAAAAGGGATACAACCAATCTTATGAGACATTAAAAGCAGTACATTGCAGATACAAGAAAATAAGATTGGTTACTGAAATGGCAACTGTAGAAAACTCAAGTATATATCACCCAAAAAATGGCATCTCAGATCATTAGACAAAAGATATATTTTATAAATATTAATTGGAGTTTTTGGCTGAGAATCTAGAAATAAGCAAATTTAGATCCCTACCTCACAATTTACCCTTCCCCTCACATTTCAGAATAATTAAATAATTTAATGTCAAGAATAAAACCAAAATAATTGGATAAAAACTTTGGTGAGTATGTAAATGATCCTGGGCTCAAAATTAAAAACCAAGGGAAGATTCAACTACATCAAAATGAAGATCTTTAGTTCAATGATAAAACCTACACATATAAAGAAAAATAAACTAGGAATAATATGAACATGAGATTGATAGCTCAAACACAAAGAGTTTCTATGGCTATAAGAGGAAGCTATACCTCAATAGAAAAACAAGCCAAGTTCACAAATAAGTCATTTATAAAACAAAAAATATAACAATAACAGTCATAAAAATGCATATTAAAGCAATGATGAGATACACAACGATGGCCAAGTTATGGGCAAAAAGCATTATAAACTCTCCACATATTTTTGCTAGGAAATTTGTGTATATTTCAAAGCTGCACACCAGGAGTCAGACAGGCCTGGGTTTGGATCTGGGCGGATGACGTTCTCAGTCATTACCCTTCGTGAGTGCCACAGATATGATTGATCACACGTCGGCGTTGTTGTGAGAATGAAATGAAGCGATGCACGTTAAGTGCTTAACAAAGCACCTGCCATATTATAAGCGCTCTATAAATTTTTGCTACTGTCATTGTCATTACTGCTAAGGTCCATCCACATTGTGCAATCCTTCAGGCATTCAAATGATGATGCCCAATCGTGTTTATTGATGCACGAATCTGTCTAACGTAGAGTAATAAATGAAAGTGCAATTTATAAACAGCATTCGTAATGTGAATGCATGTACTGTGAATGTATGAAGTCCTGCTACATCAGGATAAGGCATGTTCGAGAGTAGCCATCTCGTGTAAACCTACCTAAGTGGGCTCAAAGGTTTTGGGTGAAACAACGAGAAAAAAAGAAAGGTATTTTATAACTTTATCTTAAAGTCATAAAACCTAAGAACCTAAAGTTTTGAGAAATTTTATATTTTATATTCTTAAATTTTATAAAATTTAAATTTTATATTCTTAATGAAATTGAAAATATATTGGTAACTTAGCACTATTTAAACCCATTTTCTGTTTGCCCCAAGAATGCTTACTGGCGGTGCTTGTGGCTGCAGCGTTTACCCTGAGATAACTCGTGGGTCACAGTCCTAACCTGACCCCCAAAGTTTGCCACGAAATATCTTGCGTTTCATGTTATTTTTGCATCTCTCTAGTATATCGATAGTCTTTAGAAACAATGACGTCATTCTATTTATAGCACTCTGTTGTTAGTAGATGTATTTCCATTGATGAAATATAGCAATTCTCAAATGCAGAAAATGTCGAATTCTAGAAAATGTAGCATTCCTACATGTGATGTCAACATCGTCCTCAAACCACTGTCAGCTGACGATTCATCTGATGAATCTGATTTACGTACGCATTTCTGTTACAATGGGATTAGCCATGAGTTCTGTTTAGAAATAACTCCAAAGAAAAGTTTTTATATTTTATTTTCACAGTGAACAGCAGTCTGATTTGCTTCAGCCTCAAAGAGCATGTTTATGGAAAATTAAATTAAAGCTGACAGTGAGCTATGCTTTTTTTTTCTAAAAGGGGTAAAAATAATGAATCCTGAATTTTGTTGGCATGATTTTTCCTACGAAGTACATATGAAAGAAAACTAGTAGGTGCCTAATAAATGCAGGCACAGAGTATGCAGTAAGCAGTGAACAAAATGAGGGCTTACCTGGAGCTCACTTTCCAGAGGGAGAAGATGGGTGGGACCAAATCGACAAATACCTGGTGGAGAAAGACTGGATCCAGCTGGGGACAGTAGAGAGTCACTGGGGCGTGGAAAGGGAAGGACTCTCTGCCGAGGGGAAGGTGAGAGATGACTTGTAGAGAGTGAGTGGAGGGAAACAGCTGGTGCCAAGGTCAGGGCCAGGGCTAAGCTTGACATGTTTTGAGGAACAGCGATGGCACCCGTGTGACTGGGCCCGTCGGGGAGACACGGAGGAATGCACATGATAAGCTGAGAAGTAGGGGCCGGTGAGAGGAGGAAAACCAGGAGAAACGGTCAGCTGTCTGCCGAGTGAAAGGAAGAGGAAGGTCTGGGAAACAGTCTGGAGGTTCCTCAGAGCATTAAACGTGGAATTACTGTATGATCCCGCAATCCCACTTCTCAGCATATATCCAATGGAAGGGAAAGCAGGATCTCAAAGAGATGTTTGCGCGCTCATGTTCACGGCAGCGTCATTCACAAGAGCCAAGAAGTGGAAGCAACCCAGGTGTCTGTCAGCGGAAGAACGGATAAATAAAAGGTGATTTATACCTACAACGGAGTATTATTCAGCTTTTGAAAGGAAGGAGACTCTGACACATGCTACAACAGGGATGAACCTTGAAGACGTTATGCTCTGTGAAATAAACCAGAACAAATGTTGTATGAATCTAGAGCAGTCAGACTCGCAGAAACAGAGACTAGAAAGGTGGTTGCTAGGGGCAGGGGAAAGGTGGTTGCTAGGGGCAAGGAAAGGAGGGAATGGGTGTTGAATGGCTATGAGGTTTCAGTTTAAGAAGATAAAAAAGTTCTGGAGATTGGTTGCACAACAACACGAATATACTTAACACTGTATCTGTGAGCTTAAACACGATAAAGATGATAAATTTTATATTCTGTGTATTCTACTATAATCAAAAACCAAGAAAAGAAAGAAAGAAAGAAGGAGAATGTTCGCTAGCTGTGTTTCTAGGAAGTGAGGGAGCTGAGGACCCAGCTGAGTTTGGGGTGAGGGCATGTTAGTTCCCTTCATCTGGGAAGGTCACTTGTAGTTTTGTGGATCTGTAAAATGTTTGTTAGCACTATTTCCTCACACTCGGGAAGAATTCAGTGCCCTAAAAGGATTTTATGCCACGGTCTGTAACCTATATTTAGAGTTTAGACCCAGAGTACTTCAAGAGCCCACAGTGAATAGAAGTTTTAAAACGTTGGCAAGTTTAGGCAGAAGGGAAACAAATGGATTTTTGGGTCTCATTTTCAGTATAATCTGTTTTTCCGGTCTCTCGTGAACAGTGTGAGTGAGCCCTTTCCAAGGGGCTCTATTTCAGGCCACGTGGCTTTAAGGAGACTTACATCAAACGCCGCCACTGCTCCCAATTCATCAGCCGGAAACCTGAACTTTGTCATGACGTGGCCGATCGCTCCCAGTCGGGACTCAGCTCTGAATCTGCACAGGCCGGTTGGTTCACTTGCTGTGATTGCTTAAGTCCCTCTTTCTGGGAAGGTCGTGATGACCTGGGCGGCCCTCGTCCCTGCCTCTCTTTCCACATCTGGATGCTCCTTGTCTCTGGGACGTGCCGTGGTACTGGACCGCCAGGCTCTGCAGTCAGCCCGCTCGTTCCGTCGTGGGCAGGGTGGGCCACGTCGGCCCTGGAATCGTGGTGGGCCCGCCTGTCGAGGGGTGACGGCGAGGCTCCTGCTGGCCCCCCATCCCGGTACTGGGAGTATAGACTGGGGGTATAGACAGTATTTAGCCCTTAAAGAAGTACATCCTCAAGAGACCAGATCGCCGGGGAGATACGGGTCGGAATGACACGCCAGGCAGGATGAGCAGGGCGGTTGCCGTGGGTTACAGGTTCATGGCTTTGTTAAGTCAGAATTTGGAACTTCAAAAGTAATACACGGTCCTAGCAAATATTTAAACCCTGCAGAAGAGGCTAACATCAGATTTAAAATGTCCTCATAGCCCCTTCTTGTTCTCCTCTGATGTAACCGCCATTAACAATTTGATGCTTTTCCCCCATAACCTTTCTTTGCTTACATGAACACGCATGTGTGTTCTTTTCATGTTTGCCATGTCCTACTAAACGTAGTATTCTTTAATTTACTTTTCTCACTTGGCCACCTCTGCTCTAGACTGAACAGTCATGTCCTCCTAAGAAGAATCACATGTTGATGTCCCAGTCCCCAGCGTGACGGTCTCTGAAAATGAATGAAAGCTGTGGGAGATACTTAGGTTTAGGGGAAGTTGCCAGGGTGAAAACGTGTAAGGAAATGAAGGAACCGTAGCTTTCTCTGTCCGCCATGTGAGAACACAGAAGGTGGCTGTGTGTGAACCAGGGCGAGGACTTTGTCCAGGACCTGACCAGCCACCAGAACCTTGAGACGTCGGTGGCCGCTGTCCCTGCCACCTGGACTGACACAGCCGCCTGAACCGACTGTGACGGCAGCCTCTGACTGTGACGCCTTCTCCACGGCTGCATCGCAGCCCGCGTGTGGAGGAGCCACAGTGCCACCACGTCATCCAGGCTTTGAGGGACGTGTCAGTTGTCCGCCATGTCACATAAAGTCGTGACAACCACCTACTTGCCTACATTTCTGTACATTGCCTTTTTTTTTTTTTTAAATTTCTAACAGCAAATGTCTAGATGTGATAATCCCGGCTCAAGAATATGTCGCATTTTTTTACTTTAACAAACACTTTCCTGTTCATTTTGAATTGATTTTTCCTTTTCGGCAAATATCATGGACTTGACAAGGGCAAATACGACCAACTTGAAGGCTTTCCTGGAAATAGAATCTCTCTTGGCCCAAGCTAATGGATAAATATTTCCAAACATCATGCTAATGTTTGAGAGAACACAAAGCTTTCTGAGACATGCTTGCTCGCCCTCACACACTTCATACTTCTCTTACCTGGTAATAATTTCACCGATAAACCACATGGGAATTTACTGGGAGGTTGGAGAACTAAAGCGAAGTGATGAGTCGGCATGTACTGATAACGATGAAACGACCACAATATTAACAGCCGTTTGACGTTCTTCATGTCTGGTGATCATTCTGATTGATTGATGCCTGTGCCGATCTGGTTGTCAGACATTTTGATATCACTCTTAGCAATAACACCTGCCACTTATTTTAACCGAGCACAATTGTCTCGCTTTAAGCTTACATCCCAGGTGGACGTCTCAGCTTCATTTCAGAGAGAAGGAGACTGAGGCTCAGAGGCTGAGTAAGGAATGGGGCAGCCCAGGCTGGCTGAGCACATGCTGCTGCCCGCCCGGGTGGTTAGAAAAGTCCGCACAGCACTACGTCGGCAGGGGACAGCGGGACACGGGGCAAGGTCCGGGCGAAGCCGCCGAGCTGGGACCGAGAAATTGCTGTCTGGCTTGTCTCCTTTTTTTCAGATGACAATTGTGGGGCTCCGTGGGACTCGGCCCCAACCTGCTTCCCGAAACTTGTTCCTGCCGGCTGAGCTTCCTGCCGGACGTGTGGCCCAGCTGGACTGCGGGCCCCATGACCCTCCAGGGTCTTTAAGATAAAGCCGTGGGATTGGTCACACGGCTCCTCTTTCCGACGTTTCTTCTGCCCGTGTCTTAGTCACCCTTCCAAGCGGATTCCAAATACAGAATCCCTCGTCAGAGCCAGAAGAATCACCTCCTTCTGGGAAGTGTGTGGGTCTGATGTGTGCGATTCTCCGAAAGCACCGATGATTTTCTCCTCAAATCAGAGTTACCCGAGGGCGTGTTGTGTGTCGTCATCTTACTGGGAGCTCCCGTCTTAGCCATCTTGGGATCACTCAGGGCACGTGGCCCCCGGTGCACACACATAGCACGTGCACAGCAGTGACCAACCTGGATATTTTAAAGAAAAGTATGTCTTTAGAGGAAATCTTGCACATACAATGAAAAGGTCAGTCCAAAAACCTTTGGACTTACGCAAACTCCCATTTACTGGGAGTCGTTACCGATTTTTATCGAGGTAGACACATGTAAGCATCAGTACCTTAATAATTCTGAGAGTGGCGCTTGGAGTAAATTTAAAAGGAAAATGCTGTTGCCTAGAAGGAGTGGGCAAACGGAGGAATCATCGTATTGGAAGGTATTTAGAATATATACGGCTTAGAGACAGACAGCTGTGAGGAGGGGTGGTCCCAGGTCGGAGGCTGAGACTCAGGAGTGGGCTGGAAAGAAGGGAGAAGAGGCGATGCTACCTCCAGTTATAATAGAGAGGAAACTGACATGGGAGAAAAGAAGGAGCTAGAACAGTGAATGCCCCAATTTTCACACTTTTCAAATTACGGCTGTCAAACCTTAGCATCGTCTGGAGACATACGAAGTTACAGACAAATCCGACAAATATTTCTGGGGAGTTCATTTTGATCAAAGTTTGGGAAAAATGCATTATTATTCTAATATAGGAGCATGAAATGTTTATATAAACGACTAGACTATGAAAAGCTTTGTTTTCCTGATTCAGGCGACCAAGGGCTGTGTTCTGCCTTAGGGACATAGTGGAGGCAGAAATGTCCCGCTGACCTTGAGGTGGTGCTGAGGTGTCAGGTGGGGATGTCTGGAACACCAGGAAAAAGGGGAGCTAAGAAAAAGCCTACACGGGATCTTTTCCCAAGGCGAACGCAATGTGATTTATAGCAAGAAGAACGTATATTGAGCCTAAGTCCCATTCCCCCACAGAGCTCTTAAAATCCTTGGGGTTTCCTGGGTGATAATAGCAGGTGCTCTTTGTGGTGTTAATGAGGTAACCTAAGGATGGAGCAAGGGGGCGGGGGAAGCCAACCTTGTGATTAGAGGGCTGGGATTTTCCGTCCCATCTCCTACCTCCTGGGAGGAATTGAAGACTGAGTTCAATCACCACTGACCAGTGAGTTCGTCAGTCTTGCCCATGTCACGAAGCCTCCATGAAACCCAGGAGGATGAGGTCTGGGGGGCCTCAGGCTGGTGACCACGAGCTGAGGGCATGGGAGCTTTCTCCACACCTTCCCCCACGCATCTCTTCCAAATCTGGTTGTTCCCGGGTCGTATTCTTTTCTATTATCCCAGTAATGTAGTGAGTCAAATGTTTCTCTGAGTTCGTGAGCCACTCTAGGGAATTACTCAGACCTTGAGAGGGTGTGGGACCTTCTGAACTGTAGCCAGCTGATCAGAAGCGCAGGCGACAACCTGGACTTGAGGTTGGCCCCTGAGGCAGGGGTGGGGGTGGTCTCTTGGATCTGAGCCTTTAACCAGAAAGAGCAGGTGCAACGCCTTCTGCACTTCCTCGTAGTTACGCCTTGTGCACCTGGTCGTTAATATCTATTGAATCCCCACTGTGACAGGCGTGGTCACAATGACATTATCGGTTCTCTCCCTGAAAGTCTCTTTTCTTGTGTATACTTCTCCAAGGCACACTCCGAAGTGACCCCAGTCCTCAGACAAGCCATTTTAGGAGAGAACGCTCTGCTTCCCCGAGCTGGACACCTGGCGTCCACGCAGGCAGGGGAATGCTGAGTTGGCTCACAGGGAGCTGCCTCTTACAGTGATTTCACTGTTGACTTGCTATCTGGATGTTTCCCCCACTCGCTCCTGTGGATTTATGTCTTTTTATTCTGTATTTGAGCGATTATTCTTTGGGGGGAGTTGCAGCTCATATTTACCCATTTGGCAGCTCATCCTGTCGACCCAACCAGTGGCCTCATTTTGATGTGGTCTCTTTGGCTCTCATTTTTGGACGCAAAGATATTTGCTCACACCTGTGGCTTGATGAGCGGGCTTTGTACGTCCTCCTCCCTGGGCGAAAATGGTGAAAGGTAGCTAGTTAGCAGAACTGAAAGCACAGTAGAGTTTATTTGTTTTTCCTAGGTTGTAATGTTCTATAGGAAACTTTGCTTTTTGGTGAATGTGGAGCACATTTAATAAGGGCAGATTCTGAGGATTCGACCATTGACAGAGGGAACGGTTACAAGCCCTGCTGAGTCCACGGAATCTTTATGAGGACAGTAACTTTTTTAGAGATGGATGAACCATTAAAGCAATGTGTCATTTCGCTGGTTCCTGGCTAACCATGTTTGTGTGTATGTTTAATTCAACAGGATTTAAATTAATTTTTTATCCGCATTAAAAATTCTTATCCCTTATCCTCTTAGCTTCAGGGAAGGCTAAATGAAGATCTCAGATATGGTAATTTAATGGTCTCCTCTGCCTCTGATCCTGGGCTTTCAGTAAGATGTTAAAAAACAACAGCCGACAAGTAGTTGGATGATTCTGCCTTGTTACGTTGGGAGGCTGGCGTAGCAGAAAGGGCATGAGGAACAGATACTATCCAGCAGTCACGTGACCCTGGACAAACCTCCCTGGGCCTCAGTGTCTCCAGCCACCTCCTTGTCTATTACACAGGGTTACGGTGAGAATCAGTAACACATTGGGTGTAGAAGTACTTTACAAACTGCAACCTGCTATTCGAATGTCAAAGTTTATTATTGAGAAATTCCAGGAATACCTAACTTATGCGGAGACCCCCTCCTCCCCGCCACACACACACACGTGGTTGACGCTAGAGTTGACAAAAGTGCATTTTAAATGGATGACATGTTCAGCCTAGGTATACAGAAGAAGTAAATTCAAATTGAAAGCAAAGGAGAGACTGATAATTAGAAAGAAAACATGATAAGAATGAGCGATCCGAAGCTCTAGGATTACTCAGCTTAGGGCGTCAGGAATCTGATGCTGGGAAGCCTCCGATGATATTTCACGGAGACAAAGAAGAGGAAGAACCTTGGTGGTAGCGACGGCGGCCAGAGCAGCGTTTCCTTTTCTGATGCCCAAGTAGACGCTGCTGTTTGCCCTTTCCTTTGACCTTGGTTATTCTCCCCAAAGCTCACCAATGCAGTGTTAACCTACACGAGCCTTTCATAACCAAAGTCCCTGCAAAGAAGGAGCCACATGGAAGGGAATAAGACACATGGTTGATGCACATGAAGAGCTGAAGCCAACATGTAGACAATGATGACAGTGATGTGAGTGGTTTGTCTTTAGGCCTTTGGCCTCTGTTTTTCTACTCCGAGTTTCTGTCCATGTGGCATGAAGTGACTGAATATCTGTCCCCAGATCTTATTCTCTTTAAATCGAGAGACCTCGAGAGTCCACAAGGAGAGCACAAAAAAAACATGTATCCAACCCAGACTGTGAAGATTATAATTTAAGTGTGTTTCTGCCTTTTCTTTCACTTTAGGGAGGATGAAAGAAAAATAAGACAGACTGAACAATAAAGCAAATGCCTTTATCGCAACACACATCACATTTTGACTGGTTTTGTAGGCCCCGAGCTATGAGATGGTGTTAGGGTCCCGTTTTTTATTCTGTTGACTTTAATGAGGCTCACCAGTTTGACAATTTATTGCTATTACCAGTAATTTTTTTTAAAAAGCCAGTATTCTTAAAAGTTAAGTGCTCCCAAACTCACCCAGCTCAACCTCACATATTTTAAGAGAAGATACAAGCATATATTTTTTGTGATAGTTTCGAATATCAAATTGACACTGTGGCTATAATTTGATATAGTGGTATAATAACATGTAAAAGGTTCTTTATAAAATGGCTCTTTTAGAAATTTATAAAACATTTGAAAATGAGCCCAAAGGCTTCAGACTCTGGAGAAAGTGAAAGATGACTCCAGTGGGTGCATTTCAGCTCAAACCGGTGGATATTCATGAGTGGGCCAGAAATCTCTGAGCATCTATCCTATTTGTCTGCTAGTTAGTTTAATGAATCTTCTTATTTGTTTGGATTTCTGATTTCTTCCCCAATCTGTGTGCTAACGATTATATTTTTAAAGCAAAAATGTACAGAGGGCACGTTGGTCAAACATGGGCAGAAGACACCCTACTCTTCCCACCCTCTCTCTTTCCCTGGAACTCGAAGATGCATTGCTTGTGTCTCACCGATGGCATCCAGAACCCCAGAGAATTCGTGGACACATTCGAGGAGATTCTTCTTGCCAAGGGGCTACCTGATCTTCTAGGCGGCTATACACGTCCAGAGTAGGCATGAGAGAGAGCGTGGCTGAGTCTGAGAAGACGACATTATGACATGCAAAGTAGCCCTGCCAAAGCGGCCCCCCATCTCGTGGAGCCCAAGGAATTGATAGCTTCGGTGTATTAGTTCCAATTCAGTACTTGGCTGGCTCCTTGCTTGGGGAGAGTGCTGGGAGGGGCAATCAGGCATTGGCTGGCTTTTGTTCCCTCTGTTTTTGAAATCTGCTAGCTTTTAATTTTTATTTTTTAAAAGCTTCTTTATGTTTTCTTTCCAAGGGAGATCTTTTTATTCATCTTAATGTTTATATCTGGAGGCTTTGGGGGATGCATAGACTCAATCCATGATCCCTTAACACCCACCGTGTTTTCCAAACTGGGGCCACTGAGCATGTTTGCCCACCATGACTGTTGTACGCCACGTCACCGACACTGCCAATTCCTGCTGGTCCAGGATGGTGTGGAATTCATGCTTAAAAAGGGAATTCGTATGGGGCAGGAGTCAAGTCATTAGGAGAACAATACAAAGCATACAATTTCTTCAGGTCATGTGGAAAAGAATTCAGCCTTCCCATGTTTTCCTTTCATGTATTCTGACGACAGGGCTGACAGATGGAGGAAACGAAGTTTCAAAGCATATTCCTGTATGAGAAAGAAATAACCTGATTATTGGCAACCATGGCAGGTCGCTGAAAATGGGGCGAGTCCACTTACTTACGTTTGTAGATGCCAACTAGAATCAGCAATGCTGGGACAGTTAAACTTCCTCTTCTCCCACCATATTTCTTATGTTGTAAATACGCTGCTTTCTGGTGGTACCATTGAGACACACCAGTCTCTCTGACTCTGTACAAGTGTCTGTCTTTGTGCCCATGTCTGGAAGAAGAGGGATAAACAAATAAAAGCATCTGTAACTAGTTTCTTTTGGGACCTTAAAAAATGGAGAGGGCTGTGCTCCTGTGAGCACAAGGGAAGGAACGCAAGAGACGGAACTCTTAGAAAGTGTCGTGTCTCGGTGCCGACCTGCTTTTGCCAACTCAGAGATCTTGGTTGGGGCAGTTGGTCGGAGAAAGAGAATTTCTGCATAGCCATCTGAATTTTGTTCATAAGATGAGACCTGTAGGAAATAACTTCTATCAACAGACAGCAAGGATATGAATAGGTCTTCGGCTGAAGTAGCCAGGTGTCAGCTTGGTGAGATGAGGGGTACCCTCCTGCTCCCCTGTCGCTGTCTGACTCACCCCGGGGCCTGCGATGATCCTAGTTCTCTCTCTTTTTGGTTGAGTGATTTCCAACTCCTAGCTCAACATCTGAGTCATATAGCAAGAATTAAAAAAAAAAAAGCTCATATCTGGGTCCCACCCTGCATCTATCAAACCAGAATACCTATGGGTGGGGCTTAGGTGTTTGATGTCTGGTTATGTCTGGTTACACTGGGCCCATGGCTAACAGTTCTTACTCAGTGCTTACTCACACCTTTTAGCCAAAGATGGGCTTTGACTCTCACCTTGCTTTAGGCTAACATTGTTTTCACTCGTTCAGTTTCCTCTGCTGCTGTTGGTTAGACTAGCCGAGGCTCAGCTACAGTAACAAACCCTGAAATCTCACCGCCTGAACCACATCGAGCTTTGTTTCTTGCTCTGGTCAAGGCCACTGGTGATCAAGTGACTCTCGGGGGTAGCTTTTTTCTGGATCTTTGGTGATCCGGCTGCTTCCATCTTGTAGCTCTGCCACCTTAACAAGTGGCCTCCTTGATTGCCGCAGCAGGAGGGGAGCTGGCTGGAGGGTCATCCCCCAGCTCTTACATGGGTCCCCCCAGAAGTAGGGATAGTTCTCACAGCCATTGACCAGATCCAGGCCCCCGAGGGGCACACAAATGCCCATGGGTCACGAGAGTGTCTGTCCTAAGTCCCTTTTACATTTCGTTGTGCTCTACTTTAATCTTAGTTTTATATTTTCCCCAACAAGCTAAGCTAAGCTCCCTTCTCTTCTCCTTCTCTCTTTCTCTCCCCTTTTTCTTCCTTTCCTTCATCTTCCTTAATCAGACTTTGCCTGATGCAGTCACAGCTCCCTCTTCACATGGCAGTCTCTACTTTTACAAGGATTGAGTCAGTTAAGTCCACGCTGTTTGACCTACCTCAACAGGTGAGTTCAGACAAATTACATCACCTTTTTGAAACCTGTTAACTTAAACCCAAGGTTCCCACATTTGAATGTGCACCAGAATCACCTCGAGGGCTCCTTTAAGCACAGAATTCTGATTCAGTAAGTTTGGAGTGGGGCTGGAGAATTTAATTTAAAAATAAATTCCCAGGTGACGTTGATTCTGCTGGTCCACGAACCACATTTCGAGAACCAGTGACTTAAAGTTAAACCTACATTTGAGAAACAGGTTGTTTCTGTTAACCTGGATTAATTAGTTTTAGAAACCTCCAGTTTCTGCATCCTGACACAGCTAAGGTGGTGCAGTGGGGAGAGGAAACAAAACTATATTTTGGTAGGAGTTGTAAGACCAGACCAATTTATCGTTTGGTCTGTGATGAGGTATAATCTTTTTTTCCTCTTTTCTCTCCTTACCTCTTGTTCTCTGTCCCAGATTTTCAAAGTGCTCTGTCTTTAGTGTGACTGCCTTTTACTTCTCCCATGAAGAGCAAGAGGATCCCCCACGGGGACAGTGGGGGTGGAGGCTGGCATCTGGCAGGGCAGGATGGAAGGACTAGGGCTCCCACTCTCAGTGTGTGACGTGATGTCCTCAGGCCCCCTATGGAATCTTCGGTCAAATCTCATTGTTCACCATGGCCTCCTGCAGTCCATTTTCTGTTTGGCGAATGCAAGCACTGAATTCAACCCCAGGTGGGCCCCGGATGGTACTATAGGACCACGGCCATGTTGGTTCGTGGGTACTTGACCAGCATCAGGAACCCATTTCGGCCGATGCTGCAGGACCAGCAATGCTGGTACCGTGGGAGATTCTGTATATTAAATTATCACTCTCATGAAATCGTTCCCTTTGTGGATTTCCTATTTGTCCACATTTAAATTCGTTTAACAGATATTCATTGAGGCTTTGCTGTGCATTCGGTGCCGAAGGGATGGTGAAGGTAGCTAAGGTTCTTATTCTTCTTTAGAGCCTAAACACGCTGTCATATTTATTAATCTTTTGGATGCCACATGGCTCTGCTCTCAAATTACGGTGACATAATAAAAATGCCTCGTGGAACTACAGTCAGGCGTTGGAGCAAAATGAAAGTACTGAGAGGTGTGCCGTTGACCTCCCCATGAGAGCAGGCATTTACATGGGCAGACGATAGTTCTTCAAAATGGCAACATGGATTAGACCTAATACCTCATATTAATGAAGGAATCCAGAATGAGTGGCCACGTATTTTTTTAACGGACCAAGAAAAATATTCTATTCAGAAAAATGAAAAATTAAAATGGCTGACAGCATTATTTGCCTATCTTTGTGCTTTTCTAAATGGACTTCGTTATGGAGATGAGAGAGGTGGTGACAACCCACAGAGGTGATTGGCATGTGGGGTCACGGGTTAGCCTGGGGGCCGCCAGTGAAGCTTTTGCTTGTATTTGCTGCCATGGCCCACAGCAAAGCAAATCTGTTTTTTTTTTTTTCTTTCTGAAAATAGCATTCAGTTCAAGGTAAGTAAAAAAAAAATTTTAAACCTCTGTCTCTTCTGAATACATTCTATTTTTGGCAAACTCTCCTCAATTTTATTGTTCAGATGTGCTAAGCTTGCATGGAGCTCCATAAAGTTACTTGATATTGAACTCCATAAAGTTACTTGATATTAACTCTTACATTAAACTCTCAGAAAAAACAAGCTCCCGACGAAATGAGGGTAGCATGGTAAGGATGTCTATTCAGTAGTATTTAAGATACAAGGAATATTTTGGCAATATACATGAGGCAGAACATGCCGTGGCAATATAATACGATGCTCCTCCTGTGTACCTGTAATGATGCTGTATTTCACCTGTGAAATCTGCATGAGAGGCTGGTCGCAGGCCCATAGACAAAGCCCAGGGAAGCGTGTGTGCCAAGGAAGGCTCTGGAATGGCTTTTCTACCTGGTGGTCCAAGAAAAATCTTCATTATAGCCAGCTCAGGCAATTTACAGAAGACTCTTCAAATTCAGAGCCTTTGAGTCTGTTGAATAGGAAAAGGGAGGGCCGGAGTCAAGTCCTCTGCAGAGGGGCCCACTCCCGTGTCGCAGTGTGAGGGCGACGCCACGTGGGCATTCTCTGGGGAACATTAGGATTCTTCCAGCTCTAGCACAGCAGCGAGGAGGACACTGATCGGGTTGTAGCCAATAAAAAAGGCGCTCGGCCACGAGGTTTGCTTTGCTAAGTTGTCCCCCCTGTCGCACAGACCTGCAGTTGCACGTCAGTGCGAAGGGACAGTGACAGGCTCCTGTCAGCCTCTGTTTATGCCAGCAGAGCAGTCACACACGCTGGGACCAGCAATGCTCTGGACACTGCTGGGTCCAGAGCGTGTGAGGCCCGAGGAGACCTCGGCGCCCACCTGCGCAGAATCTGCAGAATGATCTGCTCCCCTGGCTTGTACCGGAAGATGAAACAACTTCTTCTGGGTGATGGGTTTAGGGGAGGAGCAGACACGCACGGAAGGAGCACCTGGTAGGTGTGCCAACGCCAGGCTGGGGAGGCACCAAGACACTGAGTGACCAGCGGGTGGGGTCTGACCTCCCTGGCCAAGGAACCTGCTGGTGGCCTCTCCTCTCATGTCAATCCATGGATTGCTTGGTGCCCTTCAAGTGTCATTTCTCTGGGTGTCATGACATGGTGTGGCACCACGGTGGAGGGTGGATCCCTAAAGAAGAGGATGGGCAATCTGAGGCTTCACATTCAAGGAAGGGACTTCTGAAGCTACCACATAGGGAGAGGGTCGGAGACCAGCACTGCCGTGACACCTAGGGCAGCAGTTAGGGTTCGGTACTGCCATAGAGAAAGGGCAGAGGGGGTGATGGGAAAGTCGCAAGCAAAGGGGTCAAGAGCCTCGTAAGGTGATTCAACTTTCTCCCAATGTCTGAGAAGAGCCACTGAGGGATTGTACGCAGGGCGGCGACTCAGTCTGTTCTGTGACAGCGGGGGTGGACACTAGGGACGGGCCAGCGCATGGGTGAGCAGAGCAGGGGGTTTGTAAGGGTCCCGGAGAGATGTCATAAAGGCCTCCGCCAGGGCAGAAGCAATCGTTAGCGTAAAAATCTTCGGCAAAGTACACCGTGAACTACCAAACTCGACTTTAAAATATGCCAGAGGACCAGACAACAAATAATTTTACAACAAAACTATCTACAAAATGTATATGCAGGAGGAGATTGCCTGCATGAATTAAAGGTAAGATCTGTGACTAGCAATTAGGGCAACTGAATGTATTCTTTAATTCCGGGTCTCAACAAAATCACGATGTAAAGTTACGAGAGTTTAGGCTCAATTTGAAGCAATCTTTGTATATGTACTTTTTAAGAGAGTGGACTCAGCTCACCCAAGGAGAATGCTTCTTTGGAGTCACTTACACGTCTTACGTAGTCATCACCAGAGGCTAAAAGAGTAAGAAAGAGGTGATCCCGTTGTTTTTGTCTTCGGGGACCTTGTTCTTAGCGTGCGATGGTTAGTCTTGTATCTGGGGATTTGCCCATTAGCCACCAGCCTCCACGCTGTTTCACTTCACGCTTTGGTAACCGATGACTCTGGTGTGGCCAGCTGAACTTTATGAATCCCCACGGAGACGCTGGACACCGCTGCCGTGCAGATGTGTGTAAGGGTTTTCTACTTTAAGTCTCTCCTGGAACTTTCCCGTTTCAGAATCTAAGGCGTGGGCTGCAGTCTGTCTGGTCGTAGCGGAATTTCACTGAGTCCTAGCGAGTGTCTCAAACACACAAGAGCGCGTGTTCCGTGTCTGGTAGTGTTTGGAGTTTTTTTGTGACTAGTTATGGTGTCTGAGCCAAAAGGCAGCAGCAGTAGAGATGGTCGGGTGACTTTGGTTTGAGAAAGACTGTCCTAGGTCTGAGGGTGCTGGGAGGGGGAGGGGGTGGCGGGCTCTGCACTCGAGGGCTTTAGAAGCACACGGGGCCACCTCCTGCATGCACGGAGGCTAAGTGGGTTTCACTGTAAGTAAAGGGCCTGGATCGCATGACTTCTTGGATATTTTCCAGCCCTGTTATTCCATTTCTTATGAGCCTTTTATTTAGCCTAACACGGCATCTAATGAAATAAGGCCTTCGAGAATGAGCTTTTGAAATGACTCTGTTGGGATATTGCTAGAAGCTTTTTGAATGATAAGATTTTTAAATTTTTAAATTTTTTTTAAATTTCAGGGGCCAGGAGTGAAACACTCACCAGCAGATCACTTCCAGGTGAGGCCACCGTTCTTCCTCCTATAGGGAACTCGAAGGCAGTTTTAAGTATTGACAAATTAGTGGGCGGAGATGGGGACTTGTCATTTTCATCGTTCTCCTGGCCCATGTCATTCATTCATCATTTTTGGCTTTCGGCAGAGTGACTAAGGGCACTTCGGTCACGTTTTAAAATGGGGGACTCGGGTCTCCTATCTCTGTAATCTCCTTCCCCTGAGCAGCATCAGTTTCCACCCTGGACCGTCCCTGGAGGTGGGGCCGGGCCCGGCCCACGGTGCTTCAGGAAGCTCGTCCAGGCTCCACGGGCTCTGCTTGCTTTGCGGGGCCCCCGGGGAGGATGTGAGCCGCGGGCACGGGCAGTTCTCACCCCCCTGAAGACCGGACTGGGTGTGAAGCGCCCTTCTCCTTTGTCCCAGCCCTGCCTCTGACCCCAGCTGTCCCCAAGATGGGCAGACGAGAGCAAAGATGTTTCGTAGCCTGAAGACTGAGGCCCCCTTCACCACTACCCGTGAGGAACCAAAGGGGATTTTAATTAAAATGAGGCTCGATGTGAGAAGAACTGTCACAGTTCTTGAATGCTGGAGCATGGGACAAGGTTGTTCATCTCTGCATATGTAGTGGTCTGGTGTGCTGGCCGTTTGGGTGGCCCATGGAGGGACCGGTGCTCCTATGAGAATAATGCCTGATGAGCTGAGGCGGGGATGCTGGTGCTGGGGAGCGGCTGCAGATACAGATGAATCTTCACTCGCTAGCCTGCCGCTCACCTCCTGCTGTGCAGCCTGGTTCCTAACAGGCCACGGACCGGTACCGGTCTGCGGACCGGGGGCTGGGGACCCCTGTTCTAGAGTACATTATCTTTCTAGGTTCCGGAAGAGGAAACAGGATGGGAGCGTGTTGGCCCTTGGGTGGGTTTTAGCATGGACTCTTGGGCAGCTCTTTGCAAGAGCTCTGAGCCCCACCTAGAGGAGATGGGGGGGGCAGTTGGGGGAACATACAGGGTTGTGTGTTCCCCCAAACCTCTAAGCTCACCCGGTGCCTAAATAAATAAAAGCCCCACAGAGGTATCTTGCAAGTGGGAATTCAGGAGGGTCTGACCCAATATTCAAATGTCTTTCAAACTGGTTTTCTACATCCAGCCTAATTTCAATTCGAAGTGCCATTTACGTCAGGTGTGCCAGGACGGAATTCCTCCCCTGAGGATGCTGACTCGGTGGTTACGATTCCTCTCAAGGCCACACGAAGATGAGAAAACCTACCGCCATTTACCTCTGCACCCCGTCTCCCAGCTTTCCAGGTTGTATCACAAGCAGCGACGGAAGAGGAAAGAGAATGAAGAGTGGATTCAGGATAGGCGAGGACCACAGTGGGGGCGAGGCAGCAGGTGGGCAGGAAGAGAGCTCGGGTCTTTCTGGTCCGTGGGAAACTGCAGGAAGAGGTCGCTAGTTCAGGAGAAGCTAAACGGTGGCCTTTTCTGATCCGCCTTAACAAGGGTCACAATGTTCAGCATAGGAACGTTCCTTGGTCACCTTTCTTATCGAAAACTCTGTTTCACAGGGCCATATTCTTTCTTTTATTTTTTAAAGAGAAGCACGTAACTCTCCTGTAAGGGGTAGTAGAGGAGGAAGGTGGGATCACTAAAGGGCTCTGATTGTTTAATTATCAGCCCACTTCAGGTATTTCAGTGCTTCTGTCGCCGTGATTCTGAGTACATGCCACTTTTCCCAACAGAAGCTCTTCTTAAATGAAGTGACAGTCATTGGCTGTCTCAGAGTTGATTTTTATTTTATTTTTTTAATTGTTCAAGACCTTCCTGTAAGCAACTTCCAAACATCCTCCTTTCGCATTTAAGGAGGCAGAAATTAGGCCCGGACTCGCTGAGCCTGTGGGTTGTCGTACAGCCAAAGTGATCTTCATGGCATCCGAATGTCTGAGCTCTTCTTTCTTACGGGTAAGTTGACCTTCCGGATAAAAGAATTGGCTCGGATGCCCCAGGGGTTATTGGAGTTTGGAACAAGCCCTTGAAGAGTGGGAGGTTTGTGAGATTTTCTTTAGTAAATGAGAGTTAAACCACTGAACCAGGATGGGTACCTACAGTGAGTGAGGGGTTCGTTTTGTTGTGTGTGTGTGTTTTTGTGTTTTAGGGGAGGTCTCTTCATACTTTAGATACATTGAGATAGTCTTGGGTAAATGCTTACGTCAGAGGAAGTAAAGATCCTATGGACAACAGCACCACCTGACTCAGAAAGTAGTAAAAAAAAAAAAAAAGGAAGAGGAAAATGTTAATGGTTTATAAGAGGAGAGATACTGTGGCTTCACTATGTGGTTTGACTCCTCCAAACAGAGGCCTGGCAGTATTTTGGGCTTATTTGAGAAGCCCTCACATGGATTTATATATTGCCTTGTAGAATTTATAAAACACTCAGTTCATAGGATGGAGGGAATTTCGGTGTTACCTCCACGTATGAGTTCTGATCAGTGGTCTGAGTAAAATGGAGAATGAGCCCAAAGGAATGAACCCAAGTATCTAATCATCATTTTTTCAGACCTTTACCTCACTTAAAATCTCTCCTATTTTAGGCGCCCAAGAACGGTCGCCCGGCCAATTTCTCTGTTCAGTGCAGTTCCTATTTCCCCAATTCTGCAAACTTCCCTTTCAGTTAAATGATAAAATTCCTTGCCGTTCGGATCCTTCGGTATGTCCAAGTCTTGTCCAAGTGTGAGACGATTTCTGAGCGGAGACCCGCCTCACTGTCCTTGTAGAACCCATCCCTTATCTCAATAGCATCCCCTCCACGGGAATTACATGCACGTTTCTGTGTGGCCACACTTACTGAGCACCCATTATGTGCCAGGCACGGGGCCAGGAGCTCAAAACATCCAGACGCTCAGGACAGACCTCAGGTGACCTTCTGTTTTGGGACTGGCAAAGCAAAGCAATCATTACGAGACAGGGTGGGGAGGACGTGCTAGAGGCATGCAGGAGGTGCTGTGGGAGGTGAGGAGAGGGCTCCGGATGGGATCTGAGCTCAGAGAGCCCAGCGTCATGGCCAGTTGTTGGGGACGGGAGGGAGGACAGGTGTGGTACAAAGCTACAGGAGCTTCTTTGGAGGCCACTGCTGTTTGTGAAGGGGCCTTGAAATTCAGGCTTTATGCAGAAGGTTCCCAGGAGGGCATTGCAGCAGAGCAGCAGTGTGACTGGCTGGAGTGCGGAATACAGCTTCCTGAGGCAAAGCGTATTCTCCTTGCCTCTCCTCTCCTGCCATCTCCTGCACGCATGCTCTGTCCTTAATCAGCCACCAGAAAAGGACCCATGTGGGAGTAATGATGCTAGACCTTTCATACATCAAGGGAACATACAGCCTGTACGCGATAACGCGAGCGCTCAATTCTGGATGAGTTATGGGACAAGCCAGGGGAGGATACAGGATGCTGGCAGCCTAAAAAAAATGCCCCATTGTGTGCTCGGCAGCGGACGTGATAAGCAGTGCCCCATCCCGTCTGCACTGTGGTCTCAGAGCAAATGCCATCGATCGATTTTTACGTTCTGAAGTCTCATCTGTTCGAGCAGCATATTTCATGTTGCAAATACAACTGAAATAAGTTAAAACTCCAGCAGACAGAAATGAGCCCTACGACGTACTGCAAAAGCTGTAGTCAATTGTGTAACTGCACGTTTATTTCTAAATCAGTCGGCTTCTCGGTTATCCCTGTTTCTCCCATCTTTTAGCAAACCACGTGAGCGCTCTGGCCCACCTTATATGGACCTTCACTTTTCAAATCATACAAAAGCTTGATGCCAGGGAAATTTCTTTCCACAGTGATTTTTTTTTTTTTACAATTCACTTACAAGAGTTTCCATAGAATGAGAAAGACCTCTGCTAATAAGTGTCTTCCTTAAAAAAAAAAAAAAAGTAATTTAAATCCAAACTGACAGATGCTTGTCCCCTTACTAATACATTTTTATAAGACAAGTAAATCCCCATCCATCTGTTATTCCCAAAGGTGGTTCTGAGCATAATGTGATGTGTTTCTCTCCACCTCCTCTTTCCTTCTCTTTGTGATGCTTTGCTCATCCTCATTCCTCCTTCATCAGGTGCCCGGTGTTAGCACGCAGTTCTGACTCTCTGAAATCTCCCCTCCCAGGCAGTGCCTCAAGCGAGCTTTCCCTCCTCACCCCTGCCCTCCCTCCCAGCATCCTCCACGAAGCTTCGGAGATCTTTTCTTGAGAGTTCCTCCCAGTTATCACCCCTCTGATAACCCAGTTCATGTGAAGGACCTTTATTCTGTTTTTTTTTTCTCTCTGGATGACTGGAAAGACAAGGCTTTAACTAGAATTCTTTAGAACACAGGTTTCCTAGCATGTAGTAGTCGCCACATGGAAGATACGTTCAGTTGTCAAATGAACCGTGGAGATTCACAATGCATCTTGGCACGTGTGAAAATAAAAACACGCCAAATAACTGAACTAATGTTGTTTGGTATTTTCCGTCACATTGCCCGCAGAATCAGGGATGGCATGAAAACACACCCCTAAGAAAAAGAATCTCTATTTTTAAAAAATTAAATTTACTGGGGTGACATTGGTCAATACAATTATACAGGTTTCAAGCATGCGTCATGTATACACTGCATTGTGTGTTCACCGCCCAAGGTCAAGTCTTCTATTATCCCATTATTTGACCCCCTTCACGCTTATTTTTCTCCTCCCATCCCCTTTCCCTCTGGTCACCACCAAACTGTTGTCTGCGTGGCTGGGTTCTAGGCTCTGTGCCTCGAGCCTTAACCTCAATTCTGTTTCACAGCCCTCCCTATAAGTCCTTCTTTTCTCTTCTCAGCTGGAGTCAGCCGCTCTTCCTTAGAAAACTCATCGTCTTGGTCACGTGATTATGACTGAGTATTATCCTCAGAGATGGACATGAACAGCTGAATATCACTTTATTAAATGAAGGTCCCATTCAAACAGGTTCTCCCGAGTAGATGAGAGTCCTCGCTTACGTGCCGTCTGTGTGCGTCATGGGCTGACGCTGAAGACCAGAAAAAGCGAGTGAGGGCCTTGCTGACTCCGGGTTTTATCCCTGTTCTCATCAGCTGTGTTAATTTTTCTGTTTGAAACAAAACCTGCCGTTAGCCCGCTGGTTGTTACCGAATCTTTCAATGGCCTGTGCCAGCAACGATAAGTCATATATTTTCTGAACAAGTGTCTAGGCTTTACCGACATTTGCGTGGACGGACATTTGTCATCGAGGTGTAGGATGTGTTTGGTTCACCGATGGCTTGCTCTACTAGGAGATCTGGACATAGCATCTGCTTTCATTAACTGTGTAACTTCTCATTTCTTCACGTTCCTAAGCTAAACACGTCCCCGCTACACTCGTAATTCATTCTTTTGGAAGACAAGCACACCCAGCACGGTGCAGAGACGAGGACAATTTTGATGGATAAATGCTCATGCTTTTAAAGCAGCGTGGGTGGTGGTGGCTGATCGTGGGAATCCTGAGAGCCTCTTAAGTGTGTCAACGGACCAGGATGCTGGCAGAGAAAGCCGCTCCCAGGGGCCCACTGGATGAGAAGTGGACATAGAAGGTCATAGAAGGAAACGCTGTTTTAACAAAGTACCATCAACTCTTTGTCTTTTTAACGAAAAATAACCTATTCCTGGCCTGTAGTCAAGAATACATCACTTGGAGTCTCTGCTGGGGATTGCTTAGAGCACAGGTCATCCTTTTGACATCCGAATGGTACACCCCCTGAATCACTGAGAATTACCCACTGAGGTCTTTAAGGACAGGCAAGAAGCTACTTTGTTGTGCAAACCTTTGAAAGGGGACGAGAGAGAATGAAAATATCGACAAGTAAATAAATGGCTGGGCTAGGAACAGAATAAAAAGTGAGACGTTGAACTAGCTGTTGTTTACCCATGCAGGAAATTGAGGGTGTTTTAAAAATAGTGTCTAAATTCAAAACCAACCCGTTATAACAGGAAGTGAAAGCTTTGTTGAGCTTTATTTTTTTGTGTGTGTTAAAAGCCAAATGGTTGATATCAGAGAATAAATCTGCTGAAAGGGACCTTAGATGTCCATCGCGTACAATATTCTTCTTTTGCCAATAGGGGAAACTGAGGCTCTGACAAGAAAGTGGCCTGCTCAAGGCCACTTAATAGGGAGAGAGGGTGAGTTGCAAAGGCCACCGGTAAGGGACAGAGTGCTGTGACAACATGAAGACAGAGGCTCAGAGCTCTCTGGTGTGTTCGTGGTGATGAGCGAGAATCTGGGAGACTTTTCGAAATCTCCCAGAAGCCCCCAGCTCCTCAGCCTGCAAACAGCACGTTGAGCAATACCATCCGCTGGCCAAATTGTTTGACCCTGAGAGGCTGCCTGGGTTTTCATGCTCCTGGACAGGTGTTCTCCCATTGGATATGGGACCTAGATGAGCCCTGTGACACCAGGCTTACTGCACTGACAGGCACCTCAGTGCTGAACCAAGATTCTAAAAGGCAGGGTTGAAACAGACAGGAGGAATCCGGCTGCCATTGAAAAGATCAAACGCATAGATGCAAGAAGACCTGGTAATAATAATAATAATAATTCATATTTGCAGAAACAAAAACCAACAACCTCTCCCCTCCCCAATTAAAACAACCTGAAGTTTATGTCGATTCAAGCTCAGGCTTCACAAGAGCGTGATGTAGATAGTGAATAAACTAAAAGGAAGTTTAGGCTGAATTAACGAGGCTCCGGGTCCAAGGGACACAGAGAAAGAAGCACTTAGGGCGAATGAATGCAAGTTCCACACCAGAGGGGACTTTCCTGCTACTTTCCTGTTACTTGCTGAATTTGGGCTGTCAGTTTGGTGTGTGTTTCTGGACGGGTGTGAACACCTCAGTGAATATCTGTCAGAGATGCTGTAAATCGGATTCTGCTTTGGATCTAGATTATCCCCCAAGCTCCTCTATAACTCAGTTATGAGTCCCAAGAACAGCTCTCCAATTCCCACCCGTTATCATGTGACTTTAGAGAAGTTACTTAAACCTCTCTTTGTCTGTAAAAAAAAAATATTTAAAAATATATTTTGATATCATGATTTAAAACAACCCATTTAAGAAATGCACAGCAAAGCCCCTGGTTTTGGTACATGCTAGTTTTTCCAAAGTTTGTGTCTTCCAAGCTTTCCATCCCTCCATGTGTAATAACTCATTCAGAGATGAGCGTGTGACCCCATAACGACTCATGAGATGTCCTGACACTTTTGTTGATGCTTCTCAGAGTTATTCTTGCTGAATGGACTTAAGGCTGGGAAGACAACCTTCTTGGCCATTAATTATGTCTGAGCCCGGATTTCACAGCCAGGACAGCTGAAGGCAGAGTCGAGAGAAGGAGGGAACCAGAGCCGTGATGACTGTATCTGGTGGGCCCTGAATCCAGCCACGTGCCTGAAGCCTCTTGGCTTTTGCCCTTGTCATTTACATAGTGAATTTATTCCGCTTTGCTAACTGCAGTCTGAGTTTGGTGTTCAGTCACATGCAACAAAAGAATTGTGACAGGTGCCGTCCTCAAGAGACATTCTCACATCTTTATCGATTTATTCTTGTTCTTTAATGGGAAGATTCAACCTGGCAGCTTCTGCCTCCTCCCACGCACAGAGCATGGAGCCACCGAGAACGCTGCTGTCTGTCACCGTCTCTGCTTGGAGCTTGGGGCAGTGAGCTTTCAGACATCAAGGGCATGTTGACCTGAAAAGTTTACTTACTTTTTTTGCGACTCCTGGCTTAGAGAGAGTACCTTTAAAATCACAGGTGCTGCTTCTTGAGTTCTCCCTCCAGGTGCCAAAAGCCTGATCGATAACGAACACCTAAAATGTCTTCAAACTTAATTTAGCATCTGGCCTGAGGAGGTAAATGCCAAGTCTGGGTCTCGTGACAAGCAACCGTTGGAACCCAAACAGAAATGCTGAGAAACGCTTAGTCACGATGTAGAGTCACGAGAATTTTTCTTCTTCTTTTTTTTGTGTTAGCTTGTCACCCTCATCTACATGCTGATTAAGTTAACCTTGTCAAAACCCGTGAACAATTAGGTTAGGACTGAAGTAAGATGTATTGAATCTGTGGTGCCATCATTGGAAAAGGTTGGTCAAAGTCACTGCTATAGCTTTTTCTGCTGGCAGCTTGTCTTAAAGAATTCTCCTCTGGAATTCTCCTCAGGGGAAGAGGTGAATACACTTGAACCGGGAGGTCGGTGGCCGAGAACTGGAGCAAGAGCTATAGGCAGTTGATTTTTGCAGTTGTCCATCTTTCAATGCCGGTGTCCTCCCCAGAGGAACCTCTTCTCCGTGGTCGTGTGGCAGAGTCTCTCTGGAGAAGCAGCAAGCGCCCCACCCATCATTGGTTCATGAGGCTGATGACTCTCCACGCACCAGAGAACTTGAGAGGGGGCTTAGTACTCACTTAGAGGACTTCCAGGAATTGCTGAGTGGACACAAGCAGGTCCGGGTTGACCTGGGCAGAGCACAGGGAGTGGGTCTGAGGCTTTGTAATAAGTGGCCAAGGGGTGAGACTGCAACAGAGATCCAAGTACGGGAGGTTTACATTTCAGCTTTCACCAACGAAGACATAAGCTTCTTATCAATCTATCTACCTGTAGGGCCAAAGGGGAAGGGAGGGCGAGACTTCAAAGAGGTCATCAGTGAAAGGTCGATAATGAGGTTAGACAATTTATCACAATTAGATGACACTTTATCCAAATGAAGGGTATTAGTCTCCCAGCGCTGCTGTGACAAAATATCACCGACTGTGTCCCTTACAACAACAGAATTGTTCTCTCAGCTTTCTGGAGGCTGGAAGTCAGACACCAATGCATCGTCAGAGTTGGCTCCTTCTGGACGTTCTGAGGGAGGATTTATTCCATGTCTCCTCTCAGCTTCTGGTGACCGCTGGCAATCCCTGGGGTTCCTAGGCTTGTGGCTGCGCCCCTCCAACCTCGGCCTGCATCTTCACACGGCCTCCTCTGTGTGTCTTCTGCAAGGACCCGCTCATTGTGCAGGGCCCACCCTAATTCTGTGTAACCTCTCCCTCATCCTGGCTTTGGTCTCATCGGCAAAGAGCCTGTTTCTGAGCGTCCTGGTGGACGTACATTTGGAGGACACGGTTGGGAGCCATTCTTGCCGAATGCCCTATAGCTGAAGGCCCTACAGCTGGAGGCCCTATAGACCGGGTTAAAGTTGCCTGCAAGATAGAAGTTTGCAGAGCAGACGGGCTCCGTGCAGATGGAGGAAGTTTGGCTTAATGGAAAACAGGTGAGAGAACTTATGTAAATGTCAAGCAATTGTTTACAGGTGTGTGGGTTTTGTTTTTCATGCATTGTCAAGGGTATAAATAGGCTGTGCTAAATAAACTTGGGCCACAGTATTCACTGTGAGCCCTCCCGACTCTATCTTCTCTCTCTCTCTCTCTCTCTTTTCTCAACCCTCACTTCCCACTCCCCATCTCGGGAACTGTTCAATCTTAGCCTGCGGGCTCCGGCAGGACACTGTGCAGCTCAGTACACAAAGTTAAGGCCCTTTGTTACCACATTTAAGAAGTCACACTCTTTGTCACATTTATCAGAATGCTGATTGGACTGGCGAGAAACTCCACAGGCTCCTGGGGTCCCCAGGAAAGGTAACGCTCCTTAAAGAGGACTGAGACCCAAGGAAAGGGTGTGCACAGAGGCGGAGTGGAAGGGAAGTCACAGGGATGCCCTCCTGGGTGTGACCTTGGTGGCCTGCTGTCTCAGTAGGGACAAGGACTGAGTCAGAACGTGCAGGGATGTCAGGGGAAGCACCACGGAGCCCAGCCGGGAAGCTGGGTTGTCTTTCTGTTGTTTCCCGAATGGCCTTGGGGCAGGTGCTTTCAATCCAGTCCTCAAGGCGAGTACCCATCAGACCAAGGCTTGATGCTGACGTGCTCGATGTAACATTTCCCCAGAGACTGATTGGCTTCGGTGGTGTCGCCTTTTGCTCCTGGTGCTGGTCAGCTCTGGCAGCCATCGTGAAATAGCACAGACCTGTGGTTTTTTTAGCAGAGCCCGGGATGAAGAGATCATGGCCCCAGCAGAGCTGGCGTCTTCCGAGGGCTCTCTCCTTGGCCGTCTTCTCACTGCCTTCTATGTGTGGGTGTCTGTGTCATTTCCCCTTGTTTTGAGGACCCCCGATTAAGGGCCACCCTAATGTAACTTAATTACCTTATTAACCATCTTCTCCTCAAAACTGGGGGTTAGGACTTCAATATATAAACGTGGAGGGCACATTTTCAGCGCGCCAAAATATAATCCGTCCACACTTGGGTGCTGGGTGAGCAACGCGTGGGCCCTCCTTGTGACGCATTCCTCCCTCTGGAAGTTAGGACTGCCTGCCTTCCAAGGACACGCTGCCGGGAGATGGCAGGGCCACGGGGCGAAGCCCGGACGAGGCCTCAGCATCGTGGCTCAGCCCAGGCAGGCCCGCGCTCTCGCGCTCTCCTGGCGCCAGCCGCTGCCAGCCCTGGTCTGGGTCCTGGCAGGCAGACGCGTGAGGGTGTCTCTTGCCCTGCGTTTTCCGAATCCCTCTCCTCCATGTCGCTCCTCTCCGTGTCCCCTCTCCAAGCTGCAGCTTAGCGGCCTTCGCTTCCTCTGTCCTGCCTGTAGCTGGCTCCCCCACCGACGGCTCTTGCCCCCCACACCCCTGCTCCCAAGAGCTTCCAGCCCTCACCCCTCAAGCCCATCTCTCCTGCCAGGGCCGGCCTAGCTCTTGTCTCTGCTGCCCAACACCAGGTGGGTGATGGCCAGCACTGCCCTCCACCCTTCCTTAAACCGGCTCCTTCTCTTGGACCTGCCACCTTAGAGAAGCCCCTGGTGCTTATTAATGGAACTGTTTTCCCTGTTCTATCTGTTTTCCAAGAAGTTTGGAATTGTGTCTCTTACAAAGACGGTGACTTCTGTAAATGCCGGTTGAATGAGTGAATGTCAATAACACCCGTTGGTACAGTGCTTCGCCACGTCAGAAGCAGAGGCGTGTGAGTGCTGGCTCGTATCGGCTTGCAAGAGCTGATGGTTAAATGTTCAGAAATTTGCTAGCTGAGTTGTTCAATGCTGCCATTATTAAGTATTAAACCATATAAACTTACAATGAAACGAATGACAGTGAAAATAAAGGTGATAAATACTCAGAAGCCATCATAATCGAATTCACTACATTTACTATTACTTCATGCTCTAGAACTTATTTAACTTATTTACGTCTATTTTATCTCTATCCCGGAAGTTATACGTTGGTCTGTGAATGAGCATCACTTCCGGTTCCGAATCAGTGACATCGTGTCGGCCACTGGAAATGGTATGTGCACTAATAGTACGGAAATTGGCAAATGCTCTAAGTCAAGAGGTTTTTTTTCTCAGAGAATATAACTGGTAATAAATCTAATTTGATCTTCATAAAAACAGCAAGATAAAAGCAGAATGGGTATTATTACCCTCAATTTACTAACAGGGAAAGAGAGACCCAGGAGTTACTACCCAAGTGGACCTTCCGAGTCTTACCTGCATATTTTATATATATATATATAAAATTAAGTTGCTTCTTGATCTTTTGGCTAAGATCAACTGTGGTATAATAATGAACTTGATCAAGTGATGGGTTCTTGAATTAATTTGTACTTTTTCTGTAAAGTATTACTTTTTTTAGAAAAATGATGGCAGAAATATAGGTTACATTAGGGTTGCCAGGTAAAATAGAAAATACACAGTTAAATTTGAATTTCAGAAAATAATGAAACATTTTCTAGTGTAAAAATGGTCCAGGTAGTGCATGGAGCAGATCTATATTTAAAAAAATATGGGCTGTTTCACTGAAACTTAATTTTAACCGGATGTCTTGCAGTTTTATTTGCTGAATCGGGCAAACTTAATGAATACTATCGATGTTCACAAATTAACAAAAGGGAAGATTTCTTGTTACAGTCCTTTTATTTTTTTAAAGTATACGATCGTCTTTACCATTTAGTCAGTTCTACCTTTCAAATTTTACTAGGGTCAAAATTAACTGCTTAGGATTGCTTACGATAACCCAGCAACGGGGCCAGTGACTTTGAACTCCCTATGAACTTGGACCCAAAAGGGACTGCCAGTCTCCTTGTTGGCTTTTTAGACGTCGCTAGAACAGTCTACAACAAAACAGAACCGTTTGACAGCTTAGCTTTCCCGGGCCACTCGTGAGCCTTTGACAACATGGCTTAGCAGCCATCTGTCCCCCGGTCCTGTCTACACCTGGAGCTTCCTCTGGTAGCACTTCTGTTATTGCCAACATTTTTTTTTTAAGTTTCAAACTTCCTGGGAAAGTAGTCCTCAGACTCTTTGGTCTTGAGCGAACAGAAAATCTGGGCGGGATGCTTCCCTAATCGAGCTCATGCATGTGTCCAGGTCAGCATGGCAAACCCATCACAGCTCCCATCCTTGGACACCTGGCACTTGGAAGCCGGAGCATCACCTGTCGTGTTTCTTAGATGCCCTTAATATTCAGCGGGACAAACGTCGATGAGCTCACCTCAGAAGGTACGGGGCTGGGGGATGTGAGAACCCAGAAGGTAGCGATTATGTCATTTTGTGTGTCCTATCACCCCAGCCCATCACAATGAGCTGTCAAAGCATAAGCAGCAGACACATCCTTGGTCCTCAGGTGCTGCAAACATAACACATACACGGACTCAAAATCATAAAGGAAATAGGAAGTTCCTGCCAGGAGAAGGACTTCTTGACACATGCATTAATTTCCTCCTGCACGACTCAGACTAGGGAATGTGTCCTATTGTTTGCTTCTGGAAAAGTTGGACCATTAGGTTACTGACAAGCCATGCCTACACCACAACCTCTACCTCGGCGAGCTTTACTACGCGTGCTATGACAGTGCTGAAGTCGAAAAGTTGTGCTTGATGCTACATACTTCTCTCTCTCTCTCTCTCTATAGTGACTGGAGCATTCTGGGGAGGGAACTCAGAAATGTAGAATCCTACAGTAAACAGCACAACGAGGTCCGAGGTCCGATGTGTAAGCAATTTGTAGCATGATTCATACGGAAATCTGCCTACTACCGTCTTCTGGAAATTAGCTTTTCATTCACAAAAATATGCATGAACAACAAAAAAATCTTTTGCTTTTAAATTTGGAGAAGGAAACAGTATTTTTAGACTCTGAGCTGGATTAAGCTACGTAGGGTGGAGGGGAGTAAGTTTTAAAGGAAGATGGCAGCCAATTTCTTTTGTTATTTAATTTTTTATTTTTTCCAAGAACAGTTAACATTTACTAGGCACCGATTGGCCTCAGTCACTTGCATCTAAAGAGCAAAGCTAAGTTACCCACAGCCCGTGTTCTTTTAAATGGTTAGCCTTATGTCTTAGCTCTGTTAACCACTATTCTAACATTTGCTTCAAGTTCAGTTTTAATAATCTAATCCATCATTGTCTACTGCTCCCTGCCACGTGAACAAAAGAAGTTTGGGGGAGGAATAAGGCGAGCAGTTTACATTTCCTGTGGATACTTCAAGTAATTGGCCCCAAAGTGAAATTATTGAGTTGGCCATGGTTTATTGTGTTCTGAGGGCATATAACACATGGAGGGAAAAATGGACCTGTAGAAAGAGCTGGGATTCGAGAGTGTCCGAATGTGTGAAAATCCTATAACTTCACTTCACCTGGCCTAATATCCTGAGTCACTAGATGTTCAGAAGAGAGTACAAAAGGAACAAAGTGATGTACATTTATACTAAAAACCAAAAACGAAGTTTGTGCAAGATGAACAGCAAAATGAAAGAGCTTCTGTCCGAATGAAATCTCGCACAGGTCATTTCTATACATACGTGGACATACGCACACCCACACACGCACAGACGCACGAGCAAGAATGTGTATTTTGTTAAGATTAGGTCCTTGGAAATAGACATTCTTAGCAAATATGGATGACAGATCAATTGTAATTTATTTTCTTTGAACACTGTATCATCATAAAGAAAACTGGTATAAATGAAAAAATCTATTTCAAATATCTACATCTAAAATTGTAGGCAGTGAAAAAGCACTTCGTTGACAAGGAGTGTGGAATGATGTGTGTTAATTGTCAGAAACTGCTGAATGCCTTGCTTAGTCGCCACACACAAGTTCACATATCAGAACGAACAATACTGCTAAATATTCCTTTTTTTTCCCCATTTTTTTTTTTTTTTTTTGTTAAAACATACTGGGAGAAAGCAAAGAAAAAAAAAAACCGGAAATCCGTACATCTTTCAAAAGGTTGAGATTGAAGCAATATTTAGAACCATAGATGAGGAAACACAGCGGCATCGGTGTAATATACACAGCGCGCTTCTCGTCTTTAATCCGTAATGTACATCAAATACTTTACAATGACGCATTAACAAAAGGCAAGGAACGTCTTGCTGTACAGAGGAACCCTGATGCGATCTGAAGCCTAGAATCACAACGGATGGAGGGGAAACCAAGCGTGAGAAGCCGTCCCTCTCAAGTGTGTGACCTGTGCTGCCCCCTGTGCCCGCCACCAACGCCCCCTCCTCCGGCCACGCCCGCTCCACGCCACATCCAACACTGCACAGCTCGGACTAGAAAGGGGCCGCCCGATGCTGCGTGTAGGATGCTGCATCACTTTAGCCTTCGACGGACGTCCGCGTTAACGTTCGATTCGTTTAGCTCTCTAAAATAGCTCTTAAGGTCTCCTTACTGGTTATCACAGCCTTGCTATGGAACAGGCTTTAACGAACTAAATCTGCAGGAAAAAAAAGAAAAAAAAAAAAAGGAAAAGGAACAGAAGAAGGGAAAGAAAAAGCGATGTCTCGTGGTATGCATGCACATGCACTGTTCCTGGGGCGCCTGGGGCCGGCCGCCCGCGCCTCACACCCACGAGTCGGGCGAGGCGGGGTAGTGGCTGGTCTCGTAGTTCAGTTCGCTGTAGGGGCGGGCGGCGGAGTAGAAGTCGACGTAGTTGCCCGTGGACTTGAGTCCCAGGTGCATGGTGTACTCGCTGGCGGGCGGGCGGTGGTGGACCTGGTCCTCGAAGAAGGACTCGTCGTAATTCCTCGTGGAGTTCTGAAACGGCTGGTAGGCCTCGTAGTCCTTCCTGCCGGGCTCCTGCGGGACGGGCTGTGCTGTCACCTGCACGGGGAGAAGGGACACGCTAGGAGCTACGGGAGACGGGTCCTCGGTGTCCTCCTTCCTCCGGAGGCTCCTAAGTACCGATTGCCATTGTTTTAAAACACCGGTCCCTGGGCCCACATGCTACCATTTTAGAGAAATGGGTTTGAAAAACTAACACTGTGGTAAAAGGCACATAACATTGACCATTTTGAACATGCTATGTGGACCGTTCAGTAGCATTCAGTACATCTGGTGGTGTGCAAATATCGCCACTTATCCGTTTCCATGACACCCCATCTCCTCCCGCCCGCCCCCCAGCCCCTGGCGACCACCATTCTACCTTCTGTCTCTATGATCTGAATAGTCTAGATACCCCATATAAGTGGAGTCATACAATATTTGTCCTTTTGTGACTGGCTTCTCTCACTTAGCCTAATGCCCTCAAAGTGCATCCGTGTTGTAGTACGTGACAGGATTCCCTCCCTTTTTGAAGGCTGAATAATATTCCACAGTAGGGAGATACCACATCTGTTTATCCGTCATCTGCTGATGGACACTTGGGGCGTTTTCACTTTTTGGCTACTGTGAATAATGCCGCAATGAACACGGGTGTACCCGTACCCGCTTGAGTCCTTGCTTTCCATTTTCTTGGGGTACCTAGATATGGAAATGCTGGATCTTGTGGTAATTCTGTTTCACTCTGAGCACTTGCCAAAGTGACAGGGCAGCTGCACCATTTTACTAAATAACTTTTTAAATGAGAGGTATATGCTAGAAGCTACAGAAGACAAGTCATCTATTTTCATCTTTCCTGCATTTTCTCTATGACGCCGAGGTGTCGTGATCCCAGACAAAAAAGACAGGATGTATAAGGCTAATGGTCACCCGGGCGTCTCCCTGCCAACGCGGAGGCTATGGTCCACATTTCTCTGGAGGAATGGGCTTCCCGGTGGGAGGGCCAGGGAGTCACACCTGCCTACACGACCAGGTGCCACAGCCTTAGAAAGATACACAGAGAAGCGTGTAATGAAAAGACGGATCCATTACAAACACACTCTGGAGGACTAAGGTTTTCTAACTTGGCTCAGTTAAGAACTCATGGAACTCGAGAGTGAGGTGGGATCATGAAGCCTTTGGTTATGCTCAGTGGGGAGGAGTCTTCAGAGTCACCTGCTGTCCCCCAGCTCACCTCATCGCTCCCTGTTTGCATTCTCGTCCTCTGCAGGTTACTTACGGTGTGATAGAGGGGGGCTTGAAGGTTAAAGGGGCGTGGGGTGAGGGCCAGCCCCATGGCTCGTGCACAGGCATGTGCAAAGCTCAGCATCATTGGGGAGGAGGTCTGGTGTGAATGATGAAACCGTCTTAAAGAAACACAGTTTGATCACTTCTGAGCTTGATCACTTTTGAGCTGATTGAGTAATCTCCCAGTCATTTAACTAAAGCTTAGCACAAAATCGTCCTCCACAAATTGGTCTTAGTTAATAGATAATGATTTGTAATTAGCACGTTGTGTGTAAATGGGTGCTTCTAATGGCCTGCACATAATTCTTCTCTCAAGTATATGAAACTCCCTCCTCTATATGTAATTGATTTATACTAGTCATCAACCTGTTCGAAGGAGAAGTGAGCTTCATCACAGCTGCCATCCACTAGGCGCCATGCTCCCTGTTAAGGGTGGCTGGATGGACGAGGTTTCTGTCTACCTGGTCCTTACAGCACAGGCGTGTTAGCCCAAGCGCCTGGCCATGAGAGGGACAGCCGGCAGCACCCCAGTTAAACGATGCTAAGACCAGGCCCACCACATCACTTGGACAGGCTAAGGTGCCCTCTGCTGCTTTCTGAAGAGCTGTGGGAAACTCTGGACTTCTCCACTCCCACACTGTGCTGCTAACCAAGCCCGGAGCATACAGACGGTTAGAGCGGGGAGGTTTGACAAAAATCACACAGGGAGGGAACTAGAATTTGCTGTGTTCCCATTTCAGTAGGGACTACAGTCAACATTTAACCAATTCTTTTTTGTTTAATGTTCCAATAGTCATAAACTTATGTGTATGTATGTCTATATCTATATCTACCATCTATCATCTATCTAATCTATTTATATCTATTATCAATCTATCATCTATCTTTTCCTCCTTCCCTCCCTCTTTTCTCTCTCAACTTTTCCCTTCCATTCTCCTTTCTCTCCCTCCCTCTTTTCTTCCTTCTTTTTTCCTTCCTTCCTTCCTTCCTTCCTTCCTTCCTTCCTTCCTTCCTTCCTTCCTTCC
>PVKZ01005982.1:0-42344 GCA_004027375.1 Macroglossus sobrinus | reverse complement strand
CCCGATGGCTTGCGCACGGCCGGTTCCCCGGGCTCCCGCGGGGGTGAGCCGGGCCGCAGCACCCCGGGGTGCCCAGTCCCCCTTTCTCGGCTCCTCCGGTGGGATCGCGCTCTCAACCCAAAACGTGGGGTGTCGGGGGCACGCGTGGCTGCACCCCGATGTGAGGAGGGGGCTTCGACCCCCGTACCGCGGACGCGGATCACAGATTCTGGGCGCGGACGACTGCGAGCCTTTCACTCACGGGGTCGTCCCAGCGGCCCCCGTTTAATGAATGTTTCATGGTTTCTTTGTGTCTTTCCTTCTCCTTTCACTGAAAGCGAGGTTTCCTAGCTTCCTGTCCCCGTGGGGCTGGGGTCGATATTGTCCGTTACGGCAGTTTACAAGACAAACAGAAGCGCCGTTTTCCACGGGGCCGCGGGGGGGGGGGGGCGGGGGGGGGGCGGGAGGGGGCGGAGAACGAGGTCGCATGTCGTCGGTGCTGGCCCCGGTGGCAGGGAGCGGGGAGTGGCGTTTTCAGCAGACCCGGCTAACTCCTTCCTTCGGGCTCCTGACCAGGTGCCAGCAGTGACGGTCACCTTGTGAGGTCTGAGGGGCTCCGGCCTCAGCGGCCGCTGAGGGAAAGTTAGGCCTGGCTCTGTGTGCAGCTGTCTCTCGGCAGGGGGCCTGCTGTGGCCCCTGGGGCACCCGTGAGGGACGGCCGTGTGACAGCGGCTGTGTCCGGCTCCTGGGGCACCCGCGAGGGACCGCCATGTGACAGTGGCCGTGTCCGGCTCCTGGGGCACTAGCGAGGGATGGCCATGTGACAGCGGCTGTGTCCAGCCCCTGGGTCACCTGCGAGGGACGGCTGTGTGACAGCGGCCGTGTCCACTCCCATTCGCTCGCTGGCCCAGTCGTCATGCTGTCCGGTTACTGAGCACGTTCTGCGTGTTTGCAGGAGTCAGAAGTATAAGGAGGCATGAGACCCCCACCAAACCTGCTTCTGGGGGCAGGGTTGCACAGGAGGGGGCAAGCGCTGAAGGAGAGGTGTGGATCCCCTATGCGGGGCCCCTGGGAATACCCCTTAGAAAGGCCGTTCCTCCCGGGGACATCTGGGTCGTTCTCATCCCATGATGTCATCCCAGCCCAGGGGTCACGCAGCCTCCGCCGAAAGACACAGCTCCACTGTGAGAGCCACCTCCTGTCACACTGAGAGCCAGCGTGCTGGGCCGTGCAGGGGTCTGTGCTGCTCCCATCACGCCCTGTCCCCAAAGCCACCAAGGTCGTCTTGTCACACGGCCCTGTCGTGTGCTGCCTGTGTGGCCCCGGGCAAGGTTTCCGTCTCTCCGTGCCTTGGTTTCCCTGTGCGTGACAGGCGGTGTCTGACTCTGCTTCTGGGAACAGCTGGGAAGGTCACAGTGACCTTGCGGGCGGCGCAGCGCCCGGCGAGCAGGGCCAGCGCTGGGGCGGGGCCGGAGGTCCCCGTCTGCCCGGCTCACCAGGAACGTGGCCTTTCTCTCCGGTGTCCGTGTTCGTGGGGGTGCCGTCCGGGACAAACCCAGCACGGACCTCACACGTACTTGCAAATGTTCTCGGAGCCACGTCAAAAAAAAAAAAGAAAGAAAGAAAAGAAGGAAGAAGAGACAGATGATGGCTGCGTGAAGAATGCGCTTTTATCCAGCCCGGTGTATCCGGCACGCTGCCCGCTCAGCACGTAATCAATCGACTCAGCAGGTTGTCAGCGAAACAGCTGACGCCCCCTGCCACACACAGCTGGGCCCGACGCGCCGTGTTTGGGGGCTCGCGCCACGCCTGGGGGCCTGCCCACGCGGCCTAGCGGCCCCGCTGGGCAGCATGGGTCTCGAACCGATTCCAGGGCCCGTGGCAGCCCCCCACGTCTGGACCGGTGACGCTGGACAGACGCGATGCTCTCCAGGGCTCGACGCGCACGCTGAGGTCGCGGAGTGACGCATAATTGGATAACAGAGCATCCGGCAGAAAAAAAGGAATAGGACGTTGCCGCTTAAAAACGCGTCATCAATCCCACTAGGCCCAAAAGGGGAGACCTGTTTTTAGGTTGCTCTCACGATTGGTACCCCGTGTTTGCATACTGGCTTATTCTCCACTGTGACACCCCTTCATCCTGGGGTGCTCCTGGGAGCTTGGTGGTGGGGGTGCTGCTCCTCATGCCTCGTACCTGCCTGAGTCTTGGGTGGGCCTGGGGTCAGGGGCCTGAACCGGGAGAAGCCCCTGCCCGGGACTGGGAAGATGTGCACACAGAGGCTGACACACGGGGTCTGGACTGGGACCCCCACTCTGCTGTCCCCGCCGAGCTCAGGGGATGTCCGAAGGGTTCCTAGGGTCGAGTTAATGGTGGTTTGGTGTCCTGCATCCCAGGGTCCGACAGCCTGGAGCTGGAACACACGCCTGCGTCTGTCGGTGGCAATGGTTATGTCCGCCGTGAGCACGCGGGCGTGCCAGAGGCAGCCCGAGCGTGGCCCCTGGGCCCTGGTTCTCCGTAGGTGGGTTCTCTGAACAGCTGGCTTCATGCGACAAAATCCGGCAGGCGGGCGAGGCTGCTGGGGCCTCGGGGTCCCCGCAGGAGTGAGGGGCGGGTCCCGGCCCTCTGGAGGGCAGCGGGCCACCAGGGGAATGAAGTAATCACCAGCATTTAGCATCTGTCAGCGCAGCTGCCCCCGGGAGACAGCGGGATGCAGGGATGAGACGGGGATGCAGGGGGGCGGGGCCAGGTCCGGGACGGCGGGCTGGGGCCGGGGACCAAGGCGTCCACCCGGTGTTGTCCAGTGAGGGGAGCTGGGCTGAGGTCTTGTCGCGGTGTTGGCCCTGGAGACTCGTTGGCGTCTGGACGGCTGCGCCACTGCCTCGGTCCAGGCCTGCTCCGTTGACATGGTGACCGGGCAGAGGAGGGTGGTGTCTGAAACCTCTGATCCCCCCCCCGCCCCCTCTCCCTGGGTGGCAGGCACAGCACACCTGCCCTGCGCTGGGCTGTGCTGGGCGCTTACGCTGTGGCTGGTCCTGCCAGTGGCCTTGCAGGGGCGTTGGCGTTAGCCCCACTCTGCAGGTGGACAAACGGGCTGGGCCACCCTGCTGTCCCAGGGCTGGAAGCCGCCCGGCCGAGGCTCCCTCTGCACTCACCTGGCTGTTTCCCCCCCAGGAGTCACTAGAGGGAGACCCTCCCTTCCAGGGGACCCGGCACCCCGCCTGGTCTGGAAGGTGGTGAGGACCTGCCGGCCCTGTGGCCCAGCGCTGACCAAGAGCGGTTGTGTGCCCAGCACCGGTGTGGCAGGGACGTTGAGTTTGTCCGTGAGACGGACCTCCTAGGATAGGCCCCTGCTGGCCCATGGGGCCCATGGGGAGGCGAGGCCGCACGCGGGCCACCTGTGGTGACTCCTGGGCGCCCCTGGATTGTGCACGGCCTTGGGGTCCTTTGCTAGGACTCCAGGGGGCCAGGGGCCGAGTCCAGTGCACAGGGACTGGGTGGGCGGCACAGCAGCCTCGCCCCTCCACTGTAAGACCCCTTGTGGGCGCTGTGTGGGACACAGCTGGACATGCAGCAAGCCGGTGCTACAGGAGAAGGCAGGCCGGGATCCCCGCACGGCCACGTCCTGGTCGCTGCATGCGCTCCGGGACGCTTCAGACACCTGGGGGACCTTGTTAGGCGCCTGCCCCAACCCACACCTGGCGTTTCCTCTTCCTCCCACCCAGCAGCCACAGCTGTCAGATGCACCGGGCCCAGCTGGTCGCGACATGCACTAATCTCAGATGCCTGAGACTGGCCATCTCTGCCCCCTGCCCTGCTCGGGACGGTCACGTTTGGAGATGACGCCTTTGCCGGAAAGCAAGGTGGCAGTGGGATGCCCCTGCCATGTTGGCCGAGGAGCAGACCTGTTGGGACCAGAGCTCGTCACCCCACGCAAACGACACCACTACGTTCTAGAAGCATCCGCGTCTCAGATGTAACCGCCGCCCTGTCATCTCCCCGCCAGGACTACGAGGTCCGTGGCACAGAGTCAGTGCCTTTGTCATCTCCGTGTCCCCGGACCCCGCGAGTTACCGGCACAGGAACGGTCTGAGGATGAGTGTTGACTTTACCAGTCTAATCTGGTAGTTTTTTTAAAACCCGTCATCACAGACGGCCGCCCTCTTGCTGGGTGACGAGTCGGGGGAAGCAACTCGAGGCTGGCGCCAACAGCGGGACAGTTAGGAAGGAAATGCTGGAAGGGAGGGACCCACAGAGAGCAGGAGCCCCAAACTCTTAATACCCTACCTAAGGCCTCGGCCGACCACTAAACCTCATGCATTTTTTGCTGGAAACCAAGGTTTCCAGCAAAAAATTCAGCTGGGAATTGAGTTCGGCAGCCATGCTGGGTGCTGCCCACGGTTTGTGTCTAACTAAGTCAGCTGTTGGGACACACATCGCTCCTCAGAGGAAGCGGGAGGATCCAGCCTCTGTCATGTAGCATTCATAACGTCCAGTGTACAGTAAAAAATGATCAGACTTGCAAAATAACAGGAAGGAGTGAGTCATATTCAGAATAAAACAGAGTCAGTAGGACCCGGTCCTGAGATGACTCAGATGTTACAATGAGCTTTTCTGAGTATGGTCAGGGACTTAAAGGAAAATATATGCCAAATGAATGAACAGATGGGGAGCCTCAGCAGAGAGGAGATAGAAACCATAAAAAAGGGCCAAATGGAAATTCTAAAACAGAGCAGGACGGAAACTGACATGAACAGTCACTAGATCAGCCTCACAGGAGACGGTGGCAGGTGGCAGACGGAAGAGTCACTGAGCTTGAAGACAGTTCGGTGGGAGTTTTCTGCTCTCAATAAGACAGGGAGAGCAGATCGAAAGTAGGAATAGAGCCCCAGACAAGCGGCCTAACGCAGCTGTAAATGGAATCCCGGAATGAGAAGAGAAGTTGAGGCCGAAAAATAATTATAAAAACAGTGGCCCCAAATCTTCTAAACTCGAGAACCTCTGTGATAAAACTGCAGAGTATTGCTAAAGGGAATGAACAGAGACCCGAGTCCATGACAGCGCATACCATGTTCATGGATTGGAAGGCGATGTTGCCAGGACGTCCGTTCTCTCCAAAGGAAACAGTGGATTTAATACTGTTCCTACCGTGACCTCAGCAGGCTTCTTTGTAATTGATACGATGACTGTAAAGTCTCTGTGGAAACACAAGGGACCTTAGAATAGTCTAAACACTCATAAAACTGCCTGATCTGACTTAAACGACTCCATTTTAAGACTTTTCTATCAAACTGGTCAAGACGGAGTGGCATCGGCCTGAGGACAGGTGCATAGGCTGATGGGACAGGCGCAAACATTCCGCAGTCACTGGGTTTTCGTCAAAGGGATCTGAGCCGTCCAGTGGGAAAAAGAAAGTTTTCAGCAAATTGTTCTGAAACACTTGAATATCTTCACGGGAAGAAGAAATGAACCTCAGGGTCTACCTCACACCATCCATAAAAATTAGTGAGACGGACAGGAGGCACTGAAACTCGCTCTTAGAAGAAAAGAGAGGGGAATTTTTTTGCAGCCTGGAAAAAAGCAAAGGGTTCTTACACAAGACACAAGCATTGCTTAGGACACGGGACGGAGTCAGGACACCATACAAGAAACGTTTGATACAGAAGACTTCGTTGAAATTAAAATGCATTTTTATCAAAAGAGATTATTTTAAAAAATAAGGGAAAAAATTAGCAAAACCGATCCGACAAAGGACTTGCATCCAGAATAGATAAAGAGCTCGTAGAATTCAATAAGGAAAAGGCAGGCAGTGAATTTCTACCAATGGACGAAAAGCCCCGAGCGGGACTTTGACAAAGGAAGATGCACAAATGCCCCCAATACACGGAAACGTCCTCAGCGTCATTCGTCGTCAGGGAAACGCAAAATGAAACACCGTGGCAAAGTCTCGCTAGGCACCCCGTCCAGCGGCTAAACAGCCGCAACCGAGCTGAGCAATAGGGAGTGGCGGGGACTCGCGTGCACCTGCAGGCTGCGGGGGCGCAGATGCCACTGCCACTTCGCGGAAGCGCTTGGCAGCTGCTGCTGAGGTTAAACACCCCCCACGCCCCGCCCAGCCCAGCAGTGCCACTCTCCCCCCGCGCATGCGCACATGGACGCGCACGCAGACGCACACGCGCACGCGCACGGCAGCTGTCATTCACCAGAACCCAGACCGACCCGGAAGCGGCCCGAACGTCCATCAGGAGAAGACGGGATGGCAGACTGTGTGGCGCGTCCCCTCGGGGTCAGCACTCGGCGGGAAGAAGCCGACGCCCGAGTGGCCTCTCGCGCGCAGGGCCACCCATGCCGCGTCGTAGGACAGACACGCCGCGTGCGTGCGGAAGGGCCCTCGGGAGGCCGGATGCCGGGGGAGGGGGCGGGTGGGCGAGCGACGTGTAGTGACGGGACACGGTCCCATAGCGCGTGGGTGCGGGTTCCACGTGGGGATCCATTTGCCAAAATGGTGCGGCAGCGAAGGCCGCACCTTGATCTCTGCAGACCTTAGCGACACCAGGGCGTCTGCCCGTGCGGGACGCGCAGTGGCGCGCGTCCTGTCCATGCGCGCGTCGGCGGGGGCGGGCCGAGCGCGCGCCGACTCCCAGGTGGCGCCCGGAAGAGGCAGGTGGGGCAGGGACTCGGCCCCTCCCGCCGTCCCTGGCCGCTCCCTCCTTAACTTGCCGCGGCTCCTCTCCGGGCTCCTAGTGGGGCTGGTGCGCGCTCCACCCCGCGGTCGGCGGATGGCCGACCCAGTGGTTCTGCGAACCCCACAGTGCTGATCAGAGCTCGGCCCGGCGTCAGGTACCGAGCGAGTGGAATCATGGTGGCCGGAGGCCTGGAGTGGGAGGCCGGGGACGGGGATGCGTGCCCCAGGAGACCCCGAGGCCCTGGCGGGTCCCGGGTGTCACGGCAGAGGCTCCTGTGCGGTTGGGTCTGCGCTCTGGCGGGTGGGCTGGGCTGGGCTGGGGCGCCGTGTGGAGTGGGGGCGGCATGGCCTCTGCTGGGGGGTGCGGGGACAGAGTCTTGGTGTCAGTCTGAGTGTGGTATAGGGAACTGGCAGTTTCGTGTCCCTGCACCGGGTGACCTCGAGCCCCTTGCTGGGTCTCCTGGCCATCATTTTTATTCACCTCATTGTCTCTTAGGCTGTGTGACTGTCATTGTCTCCCTGATGACCCCCTGCTTCCTTCCATTAGCCCGTCGGAGCAGAGCCACCTGTCCCCGAACGGTGCGAGTGGCCTCATCTGCCTCTGAGTTGTCTAATTTAGCAGCCTGAACCTTCCGTGGCTCTCCTGTTCCACACTGTCACCATTCTCAACAGTGGCTTTGTCACCAGCCTCGCTCTGCTGTATGACAAAAACCCGGGTGGCTGGTTTGTGCTGGACAGAAAGCCCGCAGGGACCCGCCGGGACCCCCAGGGACCTGGCGGGCAGAGCTGCGGGGGCCGTTTCCTTTGGGACGGCGTCTGGAGGGGCAGGGAAGGCAACGAGTGACCGTCGCCCAGGCCCTCCTAGGGGACAGACCTCCGAGGTGGCGGGAGAGTCCACGAGTCACAGACACCCTCCCTGCCTTCACGCTGGTTCCGCATGGCGCCCCGTCACCGTCTGGGCACTGCTTTGTGTCCCACTGTGACTTCCGGACGGCGGGGGAGAAAGGACGGGCCAGGCCGAGCTGTCCCCTCATGGCCTGCCACGGCCCTCGGTGTGTGCCTTCATCTGCGAAGTGGCCCCGGGGCCCTCCCCGTCCACGGGCGTGCGGTTGGAACGCGGAAATGCCTTTCGAGTGCATCGGCCACAGCGGGGCCCAGCAGTGGGGGTGGCTCGTCACCAGCGGGGGTGGCTCGTCACGTGTCAGCACGCAGGCCCGTGGGCGGGGAGCACAGGAGCTCCGTGCTGAGGACACCAGGTGCCCGGGGCAGCGCCTCTCCTGTTGCTCATGCTGCCCGCATTGGCTGGGTCTGGATGGGAGCTGGCCCCCGGGGATGCCCACGCCACAGTCACGCCGCAGCTGGGTCCCATGGGGAGGGGCAGGGCCTTGGGGACACCCCCTCTGGCTGCAGGGGCCTTCCCTGGATATGGACACGCCCACGCTCACCACATCTCGAATGATCTCTACTTCTTCCCCTCCCCCCCCCCCCCCCCGCAGTCTGTAAAGTGACAGCGAGTGTTCCAAAGCTTCGTCTGGGAGGGGGCCGGGAACCCATTCGTACTGGCTGTCGTTGCTGCCCTCACCCCCTCCGTCCCTCACACGCCCTGAATGGTGGCCGCTCTGTGGGGTGCTGTGGGGCGTGCTCCCCCACATTTTGGTGCTGTTTCAGAATCGAGCCCCGTGTTGAACCCAGGCTGGGAGGCGTGTTATCCCCCGGAGAGCCAAGGGTGTGTGGGGCTGGCCCGGGCCTCCGGGGGGAGCCGGCCTCTGAGCACGGCCTGCCCGCAGGACGGACCCCCGTGGCTGGCCCTGGGCCTGGGCGGCTCCTGCCCTGGAACCCGAGGCCGGAGCGTCACCCACGCAGGGGCTGGTCCTGGCCCGTGGGAACCGGTGGTGCCGGGGTCCGGGGAAGCGGTGGCTGAGCCACTGTGTTTCAGGCTGGTGCTCAGAGGAGTTAAGGAGCTGGGTCTCGTCCGGGGAAGGGACATTCGCGTCTCAGCCCCTTTGATAACACAGGTGGGGACGCAGTGAGCGGGGTGACCTTGTACGAGGCCACCGGGAGAGGGCCAGGTGCAGACTGGGCCAGGTCCCAAGGGCCTCCTGGAGGAGGCGTCCCCCAGTGTCTGCTGGGCCATGACCCGGCGTCCAGGCGTCGCCACGAGCGGAATCAGAGGCTCATGAAAGCAGCCACTTCCTTGTTCACGAAGGTGTCACCACTGTGTCCCTTCTGTCCGCTCCCTTAGCGCCCAGCAGGGTGGATGTCCCCAGGCGAGCACTGCACCGCGACCTCCCCGCTAGGGAACCCGGGCTGGGCGCGGCCGGGGAGAGGGTGCTCGGTCTGGAGCTGGGGTTCGAGTGGGGCGGTCTCACCCCGGGGGCCTCTGGCCGGTCTGGAGAAGTTGGGGCCTTATCGTGGTAGGCGCTTCTAGAAGGACTGCGGGCCAAGGGCGGGACGGGGCGCTCTGCACGCTGCCTGGGCGGCAGGCGGGGAGGAGCCCGCCGCTGCTCTGACGCCCGCCCTCCCTGCGAGGCCCCTGCCTCACTGGGTGCAGTCCCCCCCTCCCCCCTCCCCGACCCTGACACGCCCCTCCCTGCAGCGAGCACGACCTGGGGGAGGACATCTACGACTGCGTCCCGTGCGAGGATGAGGGCGATGACATCTACGAGGACATCATCAAGGTGGAGGTGCAGCAGCCCATGGTAAGCCGCCCGCGCCCAGCGTCCCAGTCCAAGTCCGCGGGTCCGGTGCCACAGCCCGCGGCCCCCCACCCCCGGGCCCCGCCCCACCGCCCTGGCCCCGCCCCGCCACGGGAAGCGTCCTGAGGGGACCGGGCTGGGAGGCCGCTGCCATGGTCCTTCCAGCACGCGTTGCCATGAAATTCTCGAGGGCCGCATGGGGCTCCGGGCCTTCCTGCCCGGGGAGTCTCATGCAGTGGCCCGAGCTCAGCCTCGCTCAGCTCACCCCCTCCCTCCCCTTTGTTGGGCGAGGGGGACGCCATCGGCCCAGGAGCCAGCTGCGCGTCTTTTATGTGGCGAGGGTGTTTATTTCCGATCAGGCCTCGGCGAACGGTCTCCGACGCCACCTGGCTGCGGTGCGGAAGAGGGGGTCCCTGCCGGGCGGGGGGATGGGTACCCCGTGGGATAGGCCTCAGCCCCCTTGGGCTCCACACTCCGCAGGGTGGCCAAGGGGCCACTGGCCTGCGGTGGAGGCTTTTGATGCTATTCGCTTTCACGAAGAAATGGGGGAATTTCCCAGAAAGCAAATGTCAGTGTTGTCCTTCCCTGCGGGAGGGACCAGCTGGCCAGCGAGGCCTCTCAGAGGGGCCAACCCCCCACCCCGGGGGCATGCACGACCCCCAAACCCCACTCCTAATAACAGGCTCCCCGTTCTGCCCCAAAGGGTGTGCAGGTGGGTGTTCTCGCCCACGGTTCCCGGGGTCTCGCTCCTCAGAGTCGGCTGTGGGCCTGTGGCCAAGGTCTGCCCTGCCCGGGGCGGTTCTGCCCGGCCCGTCCGGCATCCCTGCAGTGGGGCAGCTCTGCCCCCGAGCCTTCCTGGGACCTGTGCTGGGGGTGGGGCGGCCAGGCGGGGGTCCTGCTGCTGGAGGGCCCTGCCCCGCCCCCAGAGCCCAGCCACCCCAGCCCCCAAACCCGCTGGGAGCTGAGCGTGTGCATGCGGTGGCCTGTGGTTGTCCAGAGGCTCCCTGGTCCCCAGGCCACATGAGTGCCCCAGGGTGCCCCCATCTGTGCCCGGCTCGCAGGGGCCCTAGGGCAGGCTCTCCTGAGGGGTCACTGCTGTCCGTGGTCCTGGAGCATGCGTGTCAGGGTCTGGGACTGCTGGCGGGGCCCGCGGGGGCTGGGGGCAGATGCCCGCCTGTGCTCTGGGGACGAGTTGACGCCCTGCCTGCCCCCCTGTGCTCAGTGTCCTGCCACTCCACGCAGGCCGGCCTCCTGCCGCGCCCTGTGAGATAGAACAGCTGGCTTTGTCTCCTTCTGTGTCGTGCCCAGAGCTGTCTGGACAGCTTCAGTGCACGGTAACGGGGAGGGTGACCTTTCAAAGGAGGATGACCCGGAGGATGGTGGCAGGTTTCACTCGGAGCCCAGACGTGGGACAGGCTGGCGAAGTGCGCGGCCCCAGCGCTGTCCACGCACGCCCAGCCAGGCCGGCCGGGCGGGGGCAGGGCTGCGGTGCGGTCCCTGTGGCTGTCACGTAAATGAACACGGGGGTCCCCGACTCCCCCACACACGGCTCGCTTAGCTAATTGGTTCTTTCTGTCATTATTCTCCACGCTCTCAGATTAGATACATGCAGGTGAGTGGCGGGCGGGGAGCTGGGGTGAGGCTGCCAGCGCCATCTTCCTCCACCTCCCTGGGGGGTCTCGGGCCTCTAGACACCCTCGGGCCCCTGTCCCCAGGGAGACACTGTCAGAGGCCAGTTTTGCACGAAGTTTTAAGGGGACCATGGCCCCTCGGCGTCCCCTGAGAGCAGCAGTGCAGCCCCAGGGCGGGCGGGGCTGTGGCCTCGGAAGGAGCCTTGGGGGGCTGCCGACCCCAGGCTCTGCCCCGCCCATCCTACCCCCCACCAGGCATTTCTTAGAGGAGGAGGAGGAGGGTGGCGTAAGCAGAGACGAGTCCACATGTCGCATGTCCCAGCCCCATTTCCCCAGATGAGGCTCAGCCCGGAAGGACTTGGGGAGCGGGACTGCCCGTAGACAGTCACCCCCGCTGCCCCTCCCCACACAGACGCTTGTGTGGTCCCAGCCCCGGCCATGTTCCTGTCAGAAGTAGGGGACAGGCCCTGGCATGGAGGCGTGTCCCCATTTCAGGTCCCTGGTCGGAGGTCAGCGAACACCTGGGGTGTCTCTCAGAGGCACCAACTGGCTAATGCTGGGACACACACCCCATTGGCAGATGTGGGTCTCCAGGCAGCTGGTCACGGCCCGTCCCTGTGCACATACTGGGTGTTTTAAGCGCACCACACCTGCTGTATATCCCTGTGCACATAGTGGGTGTTTTAAGCACGCCGCACCTGCTGCATATCCCTGTGCACATAATGGGTGTTTTAAGCACGCCGCACCTGCTGTATATCCCTGTGCACATAGTGGGTGTTTTAAGCACGCCACACCTACTGTATATCCCTGTGCACATAGTGGGTGTTTTAAGCATGGCACACCTGTTGTATGTGTTGGAGGGGGTGGCTTCAGAGGGCGTCCCCTGGTCTGGAAGCCTCCACTGTCACTGGTTCCCAGGTTCATGCCACGTCCCCTCCCTGCAGCTCAGTCTCCTCCTCTGCTAAAGGGAGGGGACGGGCTTGGGTGGCTCTGTCTCCCATCTGGTCCCACATGTGATGGCTCCATGGCCGAGCCCTGGTGGTCAGCAGGCACTGTGCGTCCGTCCCCTAGAAAATGGGCATGACCGAGGACGACAAGAGGAACTGCTGCCTGCTGGAGATTCAGGAGACGGAGGCCAAGTACTACCGGACCCTGGAGGACATCGAGAAGGTGGGCGGGGCTCGGGCCTCTTCCCGGTGGCCTCGGGGTCTCCTGGGGGTGCTGTCATCGGGAGGGGACCGGGGCGGCAGTGAGGGATGGCAGTGCTCAGTGGCCCTCTCAGCCTTGCCGTCAGCCCCCCACCAATAACAGAGGCTCCCCTCACTCTCACCCCTGTCCGCCACTGGAACCATGGGCCCTGGCCAGGCCGGTGTCCTTGTCAACCACCCCACTGTCCCTGCTCCTGCCTCCTGCCCCTCGGCCCTCAGTTCGGGCCCTGGTCCATCACCCTGAGCTGCTCTCTGGCTCCTCCCAGCCTAAACTGGGTCATGGTGGTTTCTGCTCTGAATCCACTGAGCTGAGCTCTTTATGTATGCTCTCCCACCCACAGCTGAGCTCCTTATGTATACCCCGGGTGCTCGGCCAGGCACCGAGCTGAGCTCCTTATGTATACTCTCTCAGCCAGGCCAGACACTCAGCTGAGCTCCTTATGTATACTCTCTCGCCTAAGGCGCCATCTGCACTCAGCCTCTCTCTGTAAATTGGGATGATGGCATTATCACCCCACAGGTGGCTGTGAGTGTCCTGAATTCGAGACAGTCAGGCCCGAGGAAGGGAGCCCCTGTGGCAGACCATGTGCTCCCCCAAATCCCCTGGCAGCCTGCGAGCTCCAAGAGAAAGGGCCGCGATGCCCCTTCTCCTGCCCTCAGCCTGCTCCGTCCTCCCGTGTGCACTGGCTGGTGGCATTTCCCTGTCACTTGAGCAGCCACGTCGCCAACTGCCCATGCTTACTGGGGTAAAAGAAAAAAGAACATTTCTAAGATAAAACCTTTCTGCTTATTCTTTGATTGTGGCGTAGGACCCACTGATGAGGACAGTTAAGTCCCTCACTGTTTAGGGTACCATGCGGCCTTCAGCCAGGGAGAGGAGAGGGTGGCAGGTCCTTCTCCGCAGGGGCTCCGGGCAGGGGTGACAGTTTCACGTGTGTACGTAGACTCTAAGGCGGGCCTGGGGGTCTCGAGCAGAACTGCTCCCCACCTCTGCGGGGATTCTGGGTTGGAGAGTGGCTCTTTTTTCTTTAACGCCTGTAGCACCTGGTCTTCCTGGGTGGTCCCCCATCCAGGCACTAGCCAGGCCCGACCCTGCCGCTTAGCGTCCGAGGTCAGGTGGGATCGGGCGTGTTCGGGGCGGTGTGGCCGCAGATGAGAGCGTCTCCTTTGATGGCAGGTTCAGGGGTGAACCCGGGAGTGCAGGCTCAGGGGGCTGAGTGCTGGGCGGGAATCGTGGCCCTGTCACCGTCCAAACGTGTACACCGGGGTGACGCCCCTACTTCCTGAGCCTCAGTTTCCTCAAATGTCTTAAATAACTATAGCGATACCTGCCCTACTTGCTGTGGGCTCAAGTCCAGCACCAAGCAGTGTCCCGTTGGGGCTCTGCCCACGTGGGAGTGTGGATGCCTGATGGACACGCAGGCCTGGCCCTGCCCACTCCGCAGTGGGCGGGGCCCTGGTCTCCCCAGGATGCTCTCCCCTGCCGGGCCTGGGTGCCCCTCTGGCCGGGAAGGCGCCGGCCCATTGAGGCTGAGACGGCAGTGTCTGGCTCTCTCTTCCAGAACTACATGGTCCCCCTGAGGCTGGTGCTGAGCCCCGTGGACATGGCGGCCATCTTCATCAACCTGGAGGTGAGGGCGCTTCCCACGTGCAGGCTCCGGCTCCCGAGCCGTTCCCCTCGCCTGTCCCCGGGGTCCCAGAGAGCCGTGTCCCTGCCGGGGGCTTGGTCGGTCCTGGCTGAAGAGCATTTTCATGCCTGCCAGGTGGGAGGAGAGCAGGTGCTCCTCCCTCGGGGACTTCGGGTGGAGGGGACGGGAGGATGTGGCGTCTGTGCTGGTGGCTGTGGCTGAGACGCACACGCCCTGCAAGAGGTGTGGGGTTTGTCGCTGGCGGGAAACGTGTCCCCACCCCTCAGAGCAGAGCCCGTCGCCTGCTCTGCAGAGGTCTGGTCGTGGACACAGGAGGGCCGTCCCCGTGGGGAGCCACCCTGATGTGGCCAGCAGAGCAGGCTGCAGAAGCGACACATGGCAGGCCTTCCCCCCTGGCCCATGGCCGCGGGACACTCCCGCCCGTCCCCTCAGCCGTCCCCGCAGGGCTGGGTGCGGGTCACCTGGGTGCAGGTCTTGGCTGTGCCCCGACCCAGAGTCATCCTGCCAAGAGCAGGGGCCAGCACGAACGGCCGGGGACAGACCGGGAGCCTGGAGGGGGCCTGTGGGGAGCCCGGTGTGCTGTCTGCCAGTCACCCATCTGCCCTGAGCTGTGGGGAGCCCCCGCTCCGGCCCGAGGCCCCCAGTCCACAGCAGAGACAGACACTTCACCCCTCACGGCCCAGGACCCCAGGCTGCCGACGTCCCCTGTGGGCGCCAGAGCCTGCCCGGGGTGGGCCCCCCACGCGAGGGGCAGTGGGGGCGGCAGCCCCGCTACCCCCCAGCCCCACAGTCCCCAGCCCCACGACCCCCGGCCCCGCACGCCCGCTCACACGCACGCGCTCGGCGCTGTCGCCCCAGGACCTGATCAAGGTGCACCACAGCTTCCTGCGGGCCGTGGACGTGGCCATGATGGCGGGAGGCGGCGCCCTGGCCAAGGTCTTCCTGGACTTCAAGGAGAGGTGAGGGGCGGACCCCGCGTGCAGCCCCCTCCCCCGCGCAGGGCCACCCCCCCACGTGTAGGGCTCCCCCCTTGCGTAGGGCTCCCCCAGGTGCAGGGCTCCCCCCGTGTGCACAGCCCCCTTGTGCAGGGCCCCCTCTCCCGTACCAGTCTGAGTGAGGGGCTCGGGCTGGTGGGTGGAGGATGTGGCTGTGGCCCAGGCTCTGGTGTCCCCAGAGCTGAGACTGCGTCCCCTCTGTGAGGACACACAGGCTGGGCCTGGGTCCCCAACACGGCCGGTCCATGCCCAACAAAGAGCCCTGTGGCCATGCGGGGGGCCGGGCCCAGACCTGGGGGTGCACCGTGGCTGCCAGGAGCCCGGTGCTCAGCCGTCCTGGCATAAACCAGCCTCACCTGTGCTGGGGTCCCCGGCCCGGGATAGCCAAGGGAGTGGGGAGGCGGCCACAGGGAAAGAGCAACCCGCATGTGTGGCCTGCGCTTACGGTGCTATGAAGCTCAGCAGGCTGTCAGCCACTGCACTCCTTAAGTCTGTGTGCGTGTGTGCATGTGCATGCATGTGCATATGTGCATACAGGTGTGCGCACACTCGTGTGTGCATGTGCACATGTGTGAATGTGTGTGTATTTGTGTGTGCGCGTGCATGCATGTGTGTGTATTGTGTGTGTATGTGCATGTGTGTGCACGCACGTGTGCACATGTGTGTGTAAACGTGTGCATGTGCGTGTGTGTGCCCCCAGGCTCCTGATCTACGGGGAGTACTGCAGCCACATGGAGCACGCCCAGAACACACTGAACCAGCTCCTCGCCAGCCGGGAGGACTTCAGACTGAAAGTCGAGGTGAAGGGACTTCCCGGCCTGTCCCCCGGCCCGTCCCCCGGCCCGCCCCTCCCCCGAGGCTGTACCTCACTGGCCCCTTGCTTGATTGTTTTGTGGGTGTGTGGGGACAGGAGCTGTGATGTGCCTTTTTTGTGGATGATTTTAGCAGACGATCTTTTCCTCCTGTGCATTTCGTTGGGGTGGGGAGTGGGCAGGTGGAGGCCAGTGCTCCAGGCCAGAACACGGCCTGAGTCCCCTGGGTGCAGCTGAGGCAGACCCCGAGGACCAGACCTCGCTCTGCGGAGTGCCCTGACCCCTGGCCCTGGCCCGTGCTGACCCCAGGGGGCTTGGGTGATGGACGTTTGAGGGGAGCCACGGAGCCTCCCCCTGCTCACCCGTCCTCAGCTGGGGCTCTGGGCCACTCAGCGGTTGTTCCTCCTGGCCCTGTTCCTCGTCCCCTTCACTGGGGTCAGCCGGGCTGCTCCCCGAGTTAGGGGTTCCATGTTGAACCCAGTTTCCAGAGTGGATGCTGGTGCAGGCTCCTTTTGCTATAGCAAAGGTCCCCTTAGAGATGCAGGATGCCCCCGTGTGTCCAGACAACCTGGTTCCCACGGGCGGGCCCCCTTGGTGTGAGCTGGCTGACCCGAGGGTGTGGAGGTGGGCCCGGTGGGTGCCAGCCCCAGAACCCCAGGGTGCCGGGTGGCCGCTGTAGCCCTGCACCTGGGTGGCGGAGGGTCCCGGGAGCCGGCCAGAGACGGACGGGACGCCGGGGCCCCAGTTCCAGCCCTGGATCCGCCCCCCACCACCAGGGCGAGGGAGTGTCGGGCCCAGCATCCCGGGCCTGGACGCTGTCCATCGACGTGTCACGCCCCCCGACACGCAGGAATGCACGCTGAAGGTCCAGGACGGGAAGTTCAAGCTGCAGGACCTGCTGGTGGTGCCCATGCAGAGGGTGCTCAAGTACCACCTGCTCCTGAAGGTGGGGCCCCCGCGCCCGGCCACGCGGGGCTGCGTCGGGCATGGGCGCGGGGGGTGTACGCGGGCCGGCGGCTGAGCCCCTCGGCGCTCGGCGTGCACAAGTCGTGCGGTCCGTGTTAGGGACTGTTTGGGGTGTATGCAGGGCGTGTGTCACAGACACTCGTTAGAATCAGGAGGAGCAGAAAACGAGAGACCCGCCAACCAGGCCCGGCGGACGCCTGGGGCTGACATTCGCGCTCGGCCCCAAGCTTCCCGGGAGCCGTGGACACGGCGTCCTTCTGGGCAGACGGCGGGGGTTGGAGGCGGGGAGGGCGGGGTGGTTTCTGCGAGGTGCTGACTCAGGCCCCTCGGTGACTCTGCCGGTCACCTGTTAGTGCGGCACCTGCCCTGTGCTGCCTGCCGTTTCCGCCGTCACCCACGCGGTTCAGGGATGCATCTCCTCAGGGCGGTGGGTTGCGTGGGCGGGGGCCGGGGCCCCCCTGTGTAGTGACCCACACCCCCGTCGCCCCTGCAGGAACTGCTGAGCCATTCCACCGACCGGCCGGAGAGGCAGCAGCTGAAGGAAGCGCTCGAGGCCATGCAGGTGGGCGGGTAAACCGAGTCAGGGCAGCGTGCTCTTGGACGGGAATCGGGACGAACAAGCCTCGCTCTGGGACCACAGACGTAGCCCTTCCTGGTCCAGCAAGAGACAGAACGGGGACAGGGCGCTGGGTGCAGCCCACCCTAGGACAGAGGGGGCTGCGGGCCAGGCGCCCACCCCAGGGCGGAGGGGACTGCGGGCCAGGCGCCCACCCCGTGTCCCCGTCCCTGCCTTGCCTGGCCCCCAGCGACCCCTGGGCATCCTTCCTCCGGCCTTCCCAGCTGTCCTCGGGGCTGGCACCAGGTCCCAGGCCCTGGACGCAGTTCTGAGCCATTGGGTCCTGTGTGCCCCGCACACAGCCCCCCAAAGCTGCCCGTGTGGCTCTGGTGCAGTGTGCCCCGCGTACCGCCAAACCCAGGCCCCCAAGTGCAGCCCCCCCATTCTTCCGCTGAGTGTTGGTTCACAGGGGGCCCCTCCTCATCTCGGGGCTGTGTCCTGCGCTTTCTCAGTCTTTGCGAAGTGACATTCCCACGAGGATTGTCCCCCACCTGGGTCCCGTTCCCCGGAGGCTCCGGGCCCCGTGCCGCGGGAACTTTCCCTCCAGCCGGGATGAGCCCACGGCCCGTGCCGCCGAGGCAGGAGCGGCTGGACAGCCCGTGAGGCCGGCTCGTGACACTCCTGCCCTGGTCTCAGATCCCACCGCGCCAGCGGGCTCCGTGTGGGAAAGGGCGGGGGGCCAGGAGTAAGGCGGGAACGGCTCCCACCTTGGCCTGGCTGAGGGGGTGCGGGGGGCGGGGCCAGTGCCACCTGCGTGGGGTGGTTAGAGGAAGCTGGGTCTGGGGCGCTCAGCCCAGCCGCTCTGCCCTCTGCATGGCAGCGGGTGCTGCCCCCTGGTGGCCGGCAGGAGGCTGAGCACGTGCACACCGTCACTGCAAGACGGAGGGGTTCCTGGGGGTTGGGGACCCCTTGCCGGTGTCCACGCCCCAGAGCGGAGCAGCGGGCTGGGCTGGCTGTTTTTCCAGAAGGGGATCAGGAGGCAGGGATCTGGGCTTCCTGGTCCACTGATGGGGGTACATACAGTTGGGGCTCAGTTTGACTTTTTCTGCCTTAGTTTCTTCAGTTGTCAAGTGGGGCCGACACCCCTCGCCCTCCTGTCATTTGGAGGGAGGTCGGTTGAAGGTGTCTGCAGAGGCTCCGCCCGGGGCGGACGGCTGGCGTGGGGTTGGGGGGCTGGGCCCCCCCGCCCCGCCCCGCATGCACCTGCTGACCCCGCCCCCCACCCCGCTGTTCCCAAGGACTTGGCGCTGTACATAAACGAGGTCAAGCGGGACAAGGAGACGCTGAAGAAAATCCGCGAGTTTCAGAGTTCTATAGAGAACTTGGTGAGTGAGCAGAGAGTGGGGACCTGGCACCCCCATGTTAGGGGCGGCTCTCGTGCTGATGAGCAGAAGTGTGGACGCCGCCGTGTCCGGCCCGGCGCGGGGAGCCACACTCTGCACACGTTGGCCACCCCGAGTGCTCTGGGCCCGGGGCCGCCTGCCGCTGAGGGGCGGGGCGGGGGGAGCAGCGGTGCTGACCGCCCGCCTCCCTCCCCGCTGGACGCGGGGCTCCTGGGTGCAAGGGGCGGCCGTGGCTCCCAGGGGACACGAGGCTCCTTCTGGGGCCCCCTCGTCTCCCCTGTCCCCAGGAGGCATGAGGGAGCCGCCCTCAGGGTCGCCCCTCCCCCTGGCCTCCATCGGGCCTGTCCGAGGCTCATCCTTGGGGCGCTGGCTGGAGCGCCACGTCCGGCCGGGAGGAGCGCCACCAGCACCGGTGTCCCGCAGACCTGCCACGCGGGCAAACCCGGCTTTCTGGCCCTCGGCACTGTTGACATTGGGGCCGGATCATCCTTCGTTGTGGGGTCTGCCATATCTGTGCCCAGTACCCCAGTCTCCGTCCACTGGATGCCTGTGCCACCCCCACCCTTGGGGGCCCGAGCGACCACCAAGCACATCTGCAGACGTCCTCAGGTGTCCCCCAGGCACAGGCTTGCCCCTGGACAGTTTCATGCTCTGGTCCCTGAAGTGGGCCAGGTCCTGGAGGGCTTCGGTCAAGGTCAGATCAACACAGAAGCTTTTGCGAAGGAAGCTCCCGGATGTCCTCACCCAGCAGGGGTGACCGTGCCGGTGGGGCCAGGCTGCTGGGTCCCCTCGTTGATTGCTGGTGGTTTTTACGTGCTGTCCCATGGATGGACGTCGCTTTCGTGGCACGAAGACACCTTTGGGACGTTTTTAAAAAGTTTTTTCAAATGAGTGATACTCGTTCCTTAAATAACAAAAGCACAACAGCAGTGGCCGACGGGCGTGACACGTTCCCCTGAGCCAGGCCGTGCTCAGCTCCACGTCCCCTCCCGAACCCCGCCAGCCCCGTGGGGGGGGGGCGCTTCAGTCTCCCCCACTTCAGAGGTGAGACGTGGAGGCCCAGAGGAAGTCGCTACGCAGGGTGCTCATCCCACCCTGAGTGACCCCGCGGCTGCTGTGCTCCGAGTCTCGCTTCTGGAAACTTCCGAGAGCACAGGAGACCAGGCTGAGCTCCGCATGGGCACGGCCCTGGGCGTGTGCAGCGCCCCTCCTGCGTTTCCTGCTGCGTGGGACACGCGTCAGTTGGGAGACTGTCTCCCTGAATCAAAACTGAGAGCAGAGACGCAAACCAGACAGAAATGACAAGCTCGTCTCCGCGAGCCAGAGGGGCCCACGGACCGTGTTCCCGCGGCAGACGAGCCGCTGGCGGGACCCCGTGCCCCACCCGCCGCCTGACGAGCCGCTCTGTCCCTCTCATCTGGTTTCCCGGGGCTGGGCGTCTGCCTTTGCTGCCCGGTCCCTGCTCTGAGCAGCGCCCTGTGGCCTCCCTGCTGCCAGGACCCCACCACGAGCTCCCTGTCCCCGCAGAGCTGCGGGGAGCCCCTGGGGGGGGCCGGGGGTGGGGGGCCAGGAGCCACTGGGCCAGTTCCTTGTTCTGGGGACCTGCTGGGTAGTGGTGGCACTGGGCTTCGGGGGGACGCGTCCCCGGGTGCGCGCCCACCTGCCCCTTCTGCAGACGTCAGTGGCGATGGGCGCTGCTCTGCCCCGGGGCTCACGGCCTCCCCACCCCCGTCTCTCCCAGCAAGTGAAACTGGAGGAGTTCGGGAGGCCGAAGATTGACGGGGAGCTGAAGGTCCGGTCCATCGTCAACCACACCAAGCAGGACCGGTGAGCGGAGCGGCGGCCCGGCCGGGGGCGCCCCGCTCCCCGCAGGCTGGGGGGGGGGCCGCGTTTCCTGAGGAAAGGGCCGCCCGCCCGCCGGGCTTTGTGTGGCTTCGCTTTAATCGTTTCCTTCCTTCTCGGCGAGAGCGGCCGCCAGCCACGTCAGCCGGTGGTGGCCACAGCCGTGCGCCGCCGGCCTCGGGTTGGGCGGGGGGGCAGCCGGAGGCCTCGGCTGGCGAGCTCAGGGCTCCCCAGAGCTGGACGGGCAGAGCGGCTGCGTGAGCTCTCTGCCAGATGGCCAGGGGAGTGCCCGGGCCGGTGACAGGTGGCTGCGGCCGAGCTGGCAGGGCCGCCACTGTTGTTCAGTTCTCCACGCACACCTACTTTGCGCAAGGCCGGGGCCGTGCTGACGTCACAGCAGATTCAGGCCCGGCCCCCATGGGGCTCCCAGTCCAGTGGGGAGATGGAGCTTGGGGTCCGAGGAGCCCAGATGCACTTCAGGCCATGGGGGCGGGAGACCAAGGAGGGCTTCCTGGAGGAGTCGTGCTGAATGAAGGTCAGCGCTGGCAATGGGGCCAGCAGGGAGCAGGGCTTCCGCGTGCCGGCCCAGCTGACGGGCCCCTGGCCGCGCTGTCGGGCCAGGTACTTGTTCCTGTTCGACAAGGTGGTCATCGTCTGCAAAAGGAGGGGCTACAGCTACGAGCTGAAGGAGGTCATAGAGCTGCTGTGCCACAAGATGACCGATGACCCCATGAACAACAAGGACATCAAGAAGGTGGGCCCGGGCGTCCGGCAGTGAGGGCGGGCCCGCGGCCGGCGGGGCTGCGGTAGGCGGGGCAGGCAGCATCTCCATCCAGGCGGGGCAGGCCGTGATCTCCAGCTGAGGGAGGAGCTGTAGGTGGCCTGGACGTCTCTCCGTCATGCTCCTGTCGCTGTGACTTCTGCAGGAGGCGGGCCTGCTCTGTGCTCTTCCAGTATTTCCCCGGCCTTTCATCTTTGAATCTTTCCTGAGACTGAGCGTGCTAGGGTCACAGCGCCCCAGTGAGGACACTGGCTGTGGGGGGTGGGGCCGTGGCTCCAGGGTGAGGCTGCCACTAGGTCTGGTTCAGTCCCGCTTCCACAGAAGCTTCTGCATCCAGAGCTTGAGCACCTACTGTGTGCAGCCTGGGCTAGATGTGGGGGCCACGAGCCAATGTGCTGACAGTCTCAGCCCCAGACTGTGGAGCTCACGGTGTAGAATGCAGGTACCACCTGCAGGAACTATGGGGGTGACCCCCCTAACCCGAGGTCCTAAACCAGCTCCCAGGGACCCTGAGGTGCTGACCTGAGGCCACTCCTTAGGCTTTGGGCTAGAGACGCAGCCCCCGAGTGTCCGCCCCCGGCACTTTCCCCTCGGGAGGAAGGCCCCTGGCCACCCCATCCCGGGCACGTGGGGCGTGGTCAGTGTCCTGGGCCTCGTGGTGACCTCATCTCCCCCTTTCCCTCCCTCTCCTCATGCTTCCTAGTCTCATGGGAAAATGGTAAGCTCCTGGAGCCCCCTCCCGCCCCTGCCCCGGCTCAGGGCCCTGAAGCCAGCCCTCCCTTCCTGAGCCGGGGGTCCTGGCCCCCGGGGCTCCTGAGGGCTTGAGCAGGGCCAGGCCCTCGGCCCGCTGCTGCTTCCTTCCTCCCCTGGTTTCTCGATTATGCGGCTGGCTTCAGTGCGTGGGAGAAGGTTTGCCCATCCGCCAGGTCCGCGGCAAAGCGAGGGCCCCACGGCTGTGTCTACGCGCCGGCCGGCCAGGGCCTTCTGACCTCTGTCTCCTCCTCCTGCCCTCCTCTCTCCTTCCTTCTTCCTCTCTCGGTCTCTCCCTCCCTTCCTTTTCCCCTCCATCTTTTCGAACAAACGGGCCCAGACTTACCAAACCGGGGCCCCTTTAAAAGCTCCAGAGATGGCGTGGCCTGGGGCGTGGCCAGGGGCTTGGGGCGGCTGTGGGCCGGCTTCCCCCTGGCTCCTCAGACCTGTGGCCTTGCCCGCCCTGTTTATCCCCCTGTGGTTTCCCTCCAGATACTGAGTCTCTTTGGGGTCACATTTAGGGTATGGAAGTGGGTGGCCGGGCCCCGTGGAAGGGCCCTGGGCCAGCTCCCTGGGGACCAGCTCAGTCATTAGTGGGGTTCAGCTGAGGGTGCACCTCGAGCCGGGGGAGGGCAGGAGAGGGATCCCAGCACATCTTCGTCGGGATTTGCACGTGCACACGCGCACACGCACACGAGTGTGCCAGGGCCTGCGTCGGGGTGCCCGGAGCCCTGCCACCTCACACGCGTCCCCCTTCACCCCGCAGTGGTCCTTTGGCTTCTATCTGATCCACCTGCAAGGGAAGCAGGGCTTCCAGTTCTTCTGCAAGACAGAGGACATGAAGAGGAAGTGGATGGAGCAGTTCGAGATGGCCATGTGAGCCCTGGGGTGCGGAGCGTGGGGGGTGCAGGCCCCAGGTGCATTGTGTTTGGGGACAAGGGCCGGGTCCAATGCCCAGAGGCTGAGACGGGCTCCGTCCCCCCGGCCCCACCTTGGTGACACCCCGATTGTTTTACGATCTCCCCAGGCACGAGGGCTGCGCCTCTGTCACAGCCTGTCCCCAGGCCCCAGTCTCGAGCCCCTGTCTGGCAGAGCCGCAGGTGGCCAGGGTGGTCGGGGTGCCAGATGGACTCGGGGGGCCGGTGGATTGTCACCTGTTTGAGGCCACAGAGCTGTCTTTCCATGAACTCTAGAGGGAGCCCCGCTGTGTCGGCTGCGTGCTCGGGTCCCCAGGCACGGCAGGCCAGAGCAGTGGGGTTCGCACCCCCATGGTCTGCAGTTGGGGGGACCAGGGGCTCCGTACGGGCATGCCCCCCGCTCCCGGGCCATTGCGTCCTGCGAGAGGGACACGAAGGGAGGCCCGAGTCGGGGGGTTTGCAGAGGACCAGAGGGGCTCATGCCTGGGACACGTCTGTGGAGATGGCGCCGGGCGGGGGGCGGGGTGCCCGCCGCCCTGTCTGTGCTCTGCTCCTAGGGGTTGGAATTTTCTCCCCAACGTTGTGTTAGGAAAAGTAGATTGTTCATCAAAGTTGAGAGAATGCGCAGTAATTCCCACGGTCCCACCGGGCGCGTCTTGCCCTGCTCGCTCTGTCACGTGACCCCCACCCCCCACCCTCGGCCTTTGCGCCATCGATGGGGCACGTGTTTCTGCGTGAATGGCAGATGTCAGTGCATATCCCCCGCCCCCGAACACTTCGGGGTGCCTCTCCCACTGGGGGCAGTGGAGCCCTGAGCGCCCAGACCCTCGTCAAGGCCCGGCCCTCACCGGCACCCAGAGGGGCTGTCGTCAGCACCGCTGCCTCAGACACCCCCTCTCAGACCCTCCCCCGGGCTGGGGGTCGGGCGGATCCGGGCTCCGGGCTCAGGGAGTCTGGCGCCCCCTTTTCCCACTGTCAGGTCAAACATCAAGCCAGACAAAGCCACCGCCAACCACCACAGCTTCCAGATGTACACGTTCGACAGGGCCACCAACTGCAAAGCCTGCAGGATGTTCCTCAGGTGGGGACCCCCGCCCCCCCGCCTGCCGGCCGCGGGCGCTGCAAGTGCCCTGCAGCCCCGGGCCCCGCTGACCACCGCCCCCCTGGCCTGGGGCCCCGCTGACGGCCACTTCCCTAGCCCCGGGCTAGCCCTGTCTGTGTCAGACCTGCCTGGGAGGGGCGGTGGCTGTCCCCGCGGGTGCCCGGGGCTCGCCCTGTGGGGCCCCACAGCAAGGCCGGGCCGTCCTTGGGGAGAGCCACCCCAGCACATTGCTTTGGGACCCTGGAGGCCCAGGGCTGTGAGGGGCGGTGCCCCGTGGGACAGACGGGGAGGCGGGCCTGGCGGTCTGGGGCCCCGCGCACGGCTTCGGGGGTGCGGGCCAGGCAGTGTCCACCTCACCTCCGCCGTCCCCCCTGCAGGGGCACCTTCTACCAGGGCTACCTGTGCACCAAGTGTGGCGTCGGGGCGCACAAGGAGTGTCTGGAGGTGATGCCGCCCTGCAAGACCGGTGAGTGCCACCTGCGCGGGCCGCATCCCTCACGGACCCCTGCGCCGCCCGCCTGGCCCTGGCCGAGGGCACATCCCCCCTCCCTGCCACGGCGACCCCTGGCACAGGGCCTGGGCGAGGCGAGGTCACCTGCCCGCTGGCCCAGGGTGGCCTCTCCGCTTTGCCCACCGGCACGGCCCCTCCTGGGGCCACAGGCCCCTCCGCTGGGCGGCTGGCACCTCCTTCTCCTTCGGCGTTGTTTGTCCTGCTCCCAAGAGTAACGTACGTACTGATGAACAGTTAGAAGGAAAAGCAAGGAAAAGAAGAAATAGTATAGAAAAGAAAATAGGTCCTATGAGCTTATTAAGAAATAACCAAAGGCAAGATTTCAATATATTTCAAGTGTTTTTTTTTTACACTGATGTTTCTGGGTGCCCCCACCCCGATTATGACCCACCGTTTCCCACAGAAAACTTAGCAAACGCAGACGAGAGCCCAGGAGGCCTCAGCGTGTGCTGCTGGCCAGCGGGCCCCCGTCCCCTTCTCAGACCCCCCCATGTCCCGTGGGTTTGTGACGGGTCTCAGGAGAGGGGCAGCTCTGCCCCTTCTGAGCCACAGCTGTCACGCGCGTCCCCCCACATCGCGAAAGCCCATGGCAGGCACCCGCTTTTATTTTAAGGAGCCTGTGCCTCCCCCGAGGGCCTGTGCGTGGGTCCCTCGTCCCTGTGCTGGGGACGTTGTCCAGGCCTGGCCGCTTCCGGCCGTTTTTTTCCGGAGGGCTCCACGCTGCCTTCTCTGCCGTCCCAGGCGCCCGTCTTTCGTTCTGGGCTTGGGTCCTGGGCAGCTCTGGGCTCTGCCAGTGACCCAGGCCGAGGCGGGCTTGACCGCGGGCCACCCGGGGGTGCCCCAGGGAGCCTGTTGTCAGGCCCTGGCTCCCTGCCTGCTCCTCCCCGCCCGGCGCCCACCGAGCCCGTGGGCTCTGCTAACGCTGCTCACGTCTGCCCGGAGCGGTCCGCAGCTGTGCGTGTGACACTGTCAGACAGCGTCGAGGTCACGCCAGACACACGCGTTAGCTGTCGTGGTCCTTGCTCTATCCAGTGGTGCGATGGCAGCCCAGCTTTGCTGTGGCTGGCGCCCGGCCTGGCCCTGTGTCCCCCACTCAGGGTGTCCTGGGCAGGCGGACAGAATCTCCGACATGTTGGCCTTCTGTCCAGCAAGCTGAGGCGCTGTGTCCTCGAGCGTCCGGCGCCCAGCCCCTGTGCGTCTCAGACACGGACGCCGAGGGCAGCGCGGGCGCCAGCACCTGCTCGTGCCCTCGGTGGGCATCACCGGCCGTGCGTGGGAATCTGCCCTCCGAGCCAGGGCTTTGCCCCATGACTGGGCCGCCGCGGCCATGGGGGCAGAGCTGGCCGCGCAGGGGACCCTGTGGGTCGTCGGGCCTGCCGCCTCGTCTGTGTCCTCCCATCCTGGCTCTGGCCCCGAGACCAGAGCTCGGCCTCGCCATCAGAGGTCAGCGAGAGGCCGTCGTTGACCCCAACTGGGCGCGTCCGTCCCCTGTGGCTGACACGGCCGGCCTGGGACTGGCCCTCGCGTGCCCAGCGGCTCCTGTCCGTGCCGGCGAGAGCCGCCCGGCCCCTGCCGCTGGCGGCTCGTCCTCTGAGGCCACTGTGCTTCCTTTCCAGGTTCATCTGCTGACCTGGTGAGTCGCCAGACATCCCCTCCCTGCCAGACGACCCCGCGGTGCCAGCTCTGGGCACAGCCTCGGCGGGCACAGGGGCCCTGGGGGCTGCCACTCGCCCTCCCAGTCTGCTCCCGGTGGCCTGCTCACGCAGCGGTGCCCAGCTCTGCGACACGCACCTGCCTCCCTCAGCCCCCATCCTGATGTGCCTTAGAGCTCTCGGTTTAGCTGACTTGGGGATGACGTCCCTGAGGCCGCTGATGGGGTGTAGATGCTGGGTCATAACCCCGGCTGTGGGCTCCAGTCAAGTTAAGCAGGCAGAGGACACTGACTGGGCCCTGCCTGGGGCGCAGAGATGGGCCCATGGGGGACGGGAGATGCACGGCGTTTAGGTGTGTCCAGCTGGACACGGTCCAGGTAGAGGGGACCACGGCTCAGAGCAGGAGGCCCCGGGCCTGGGCCAGTCAGGGCAGGCTTCCTGGAGGAGGTGGGAGTTAATGGTAAGGAACGAGTGAAGGGAGGAAGTGGATGTCCCAGGGCCGTGGAGGGCACAGAGGTGGAGGCGCAGTAAGAATAGCAGGTCGTCACATAGGGAACCAGTGTCACTGGTGCCCGTGGGAGTCCGGGGTGTGCCCGTCCCCCACCTGCTTCCTGTCTTGATCCTTCGGTCTGGGGGTGTGTGGGGGGTGCCAGGGGCCTGGGCAGCCTCTCTCATCACTGTCGTCTGTCCTTGCCTCACAGGAAGCTTCTGGAGCGGGACCGGGTGAGTGTGGGGCTCGGGCCCTCTCAGCCGTGGTCCGTATCCTCGGTTCCCCGGGAGCCGAGCCTGGGCCTGGCCATGGGGATGGTTGTGTCCTCAGTCCCCCGGGGAGCTGAATCTGGGCCTGGGCCACAGGGACCAGCCCGCTTTCCCCGGCTGGGCCTCTCGGCCCCGGGTTCCCTCCGGGCATGCTGTCCGCTGGCCCTGCCCCGCCCCCTCCCCCCGCTGGCCTCCTGTCCTGGTGGCCGCCTTGCAGTCTGATAATGTGGCGCCGGGCATGGGGACAGGGCCCGGCCTGCGAGGGGCAGTGTCCTTAGCTGCAGCCCAGACACCCGGGCAGAGCAGACATCCGAACACCGCTGTCACATCCAAACACTGCTGTCACATCCGAACACCGCTGTCACATCCGAACAAACACCACTGTCACATCTGAACGCCGCTGTCACTCTGTCTCCACATGTCCCTGTTCTGGGTCGGGTTGTAGGAACGTGGCTTTGAATGCTGAGAGTTGACAGCGTCGTTTTCTGTGACATTTCTGTGAGGTCCAGGCAGGAAGAACCGTCTGAACCTAGTCACGTGGGGCCCACGTGGGGCGGCCGGGCCAGGGCGGGTGCCGCCTGGGAGGCCTGCATGATCTCGGGGCTCAGCTGGGACCCCAGCTTCTGCCCTCGAGCTGCCCGACACCAGCTGTGTGGTTGTGGCCTGTCCCTGGGCCCGGCCGACCCCGTGTCCTGCTGCTTGTGGGGACACTCCCAGATTTGAAAGGCGTTTGGAAGAAAAGGCGTGCAGTGCCATCGATAAGCGGCTGTCACCACTGTGACCCCGTGTCGTTAATCGTCAGTCTCATGAATGTGCACACAGCACACGGAGTCTCCAGGGGGATTTGGGGAGTGGCACGCGAGCACCTGTCCCCCCGTCCAGCAGCCCCCAGGGGCCTGGGAAGGCCGGGGAGACCGAGGTCAGCACTGGGGCAGGCTGCCGCTGGGACAGAGCCACCGAGCCACCCCCTGCCCTGTCCTCCGCAGGTCCCAAGATGGTGGCTGTGCAGAATTACCACGGCAACCCCGGTCCTCCCGGGAAGCCGGTGCTGACCTTCCAGACGGGCGACGTGATCGAGCTGCTGCGGGGGGACCCCGAGTCCCAGTGGTGGGAGGTGGGTCCCGGGGACCTGGGAGGGGGAGGCCCTGGCTCCTCCCAGCCCCCACCCCTGAGGTAGAAGCACAGGCCCCCCAGCGTGGGGGCACTGGAGAGCAGGGGGTTGTTAGCAGGACGTGGGCTCCGTCTTCCTGGGGTGCTAGCCTTTACCTGGGGGGGCTGCAGTGTCCCCGACAGTGGAAGCGCCCCCCCCCATCCTGGCACCCCCATTCTCCTCCTGCCTCAGCTGTGTCCTGCACACACACACACACACACACACACACACACACACACACACCCCCGGCATCCCCGTCCCCCGCCACACCCCAGTCCTGTCTCCCCTGGGGGACACCACGAGCGGGACCCACCTCCATCCCCCCCAGGGGGCCGCGTCTGTGGAGGGGAGACAGCGTCATGTGACCGTTCACGGCTCTGGGCCTCAGTGCTCACACCCGTGAAGTGGGGACACCGCTGCCCCCCGCCAGGCCCCGCCGGCCCTGACCCTCTGTCCGTCCCCTTCCAGGGTCGGCTGCTGCAGACCAGGAAGTCAGGCTACTTCCCCAGCGCGTCCGTGAAGCCGTGTCCCGTGGACGGAAGGGTGAGCACTTGCACAGAAGCTTCTGGAACACGGCGGCCGAGGTGCGGGGGTGCCGAGGGCTGTCTCCTCGCTTGGAAGGACCCCGTTAACGCCATCCTGGGCGCAGGGGTGCAGCTGCAGAGAGGGGGACGCTGAGGAGCGGGCCGCGCTCCTGCTGGGGGCCAGCTGGGTGTCGCCGAGGCACTGGCCGTCCCTGCGGCCGTGGCCGTGGCCGAGGACTGACTGCCAGCCGCCCTCCTCCGGCCGTGGGGACTGCGCGTCGTCTCAGGCCATTGCACGGCCCTTGGAGGCTGTGGGGAGCAATGGCTCAGACTCGGGGTTCAGAGCCAGGCTCAGACTCGGGGTTCAGCCGCTGTGATTAACGGACCGCCCCTCCCAGCTCAGTGCCAAGTCCTGGGCGTTTGGGACAGTCTCTGCAGACAGCAGAGGGAAAGCGCCCCTCACTCACGGGTCTCCCCCCATCAGGCCTCAGTTTCCCCGTCTGCGTGGTGGGAGTGGGCCGAGAGGGGCCTGGTGGCCGGGAGGCTCTGCCTCCCTGCGGCCCAGCTAGGGGAGCCAGGCCGGGGCTCTGGCTGAGGCGGCCGCAGCAAAGGGTCTCAAACCGGGACCTGCCGTCCTGTGGGTAGCCGCTGCCTGGGCCACGAGCTGCCGGCCAGACGCCTGCCCCAGGGAGCCGTGGGGAGGGCCCTGTCCCCGGCTGAAGGTTTGCTGTCACCTTCGGTCACTCTGTTCTGGGAATGAGGCGATCGCTGGTGGTTCCCCATTCATTCATTCATTTATTCAGTCAGTCGTTCATCCTGCCAAGCCCCCAGAGGTGTGAGTGCGGCCGCTGCCCGCTGGGACCGTGTCGTCCAGCAGCTCTGGGGCTGGAGGGGCGGGTCGTTGCCGGTAGGCCCCTCCAGCCCCCACTCCGGGCGGCCCCTGGGGGCTTTAACTGGAATGTGTTCCTTTGCCAGCCGCCCATCGGCCGGCCCCCGTCGCGGGACACGGACTACTCGGCCTACCCCTGGTGAGTGCACCTCTGGCCCCTGCCTTGGGGTGCGGCCCTACAGCCCCAAGAGCGGGCCGGGTCTGGGGGCTCCTCTCGGCTCTCGGCGCTATGCCCCCTCCGCCAGGCAGGCCACCAGGTCTGAATGTCTGGGCGAAGGAAGCTCTCTGTTCGCGTGATCTTGACATTTCTTGTATCAAGTATACGAGCATGGTTTGTGTAAGAGGCTGATACTCGTGTATTTCCTCACCTCGTGCTTGATGAGGACACGAGGCTGTTCACGTGAGGGACGGTGGGCGTCCCGGCACCGATCCGCAGGTCGGACTTGGGTCCAGCTTCTCTGGCTCCGCCTGCTAGGCCTCGGGGCTGCCTCGGAGTGCGGCGCCCTGTCGCGGCCACTATAGCGGGCAGCTTCGGTGCGGTGGCCCTCCACCCCGAGCACCTCGCCTTACGCATGCGTCTTGGTTCGGGGCTCGTCCCTGAGACCACCGTGCCCAGCAGCGCAGAGTGCCTGCACCCCGCCGTCCCCGGCACCTCGCCCCAGCAGCGCTGCCGCGTCCCTGAGGGTCCGGCTGACCCCGTGGGCCCTCTGCCCGCACCAGGCTTGCCGTGGCCAGGCCCGAGCCGGGCCTCACACTCGGCACACCGTGAGCGCGGGGTCGCTCGTGGCCGCTCCCCGTTCATACAGGGTCCGTCCAGCCTGACGGGGAGGCAGGGCGCAGGGGCAGGGTCGGGGTGCTGGCCCCCCTTCAGCAGGGCTGGCGGGGAAAAACCTGTCGGGGTCTGTCTGAGACTCATTCGCGGAGGTGTCGGGGGTCTTCAGTGTGCGCCAAAGCTGCACACGCGAGCCGTCTGTACTTGTCACTGCTCGTGAAGCCGTGACACGCCTCGCAGGCCCCGGGTTCTGTAGACCGGGACCCCCAGGGGGCTGGCCGCGGTCGGGGGTCCTCGTGCCCCCATGATCTCTCCGTGCCCCATGTGCTCACTGGCAGATGGGACCCCACCGGTGGGGCGTTACGCGGATTACGGCCGTGGTTTCGGGGCGGATGCTGGCAGAGGCTTTGTGACGGTGCAGCCTCGTCCCCTCCTGGCTCCCCAGGTTTGCGGGCAACATGGAGAGGCAGCAGACGGACAACCTGCTCAAGTCCCACGCCAGCGGCACCTACCTGATCAGGGAGAGGCCGGCAGAGGCCGAGCGCTTCGCCATCAGCATCAAGTACGCGCGGCCGGCGGTTCGACCCCGCCCCCAGGCCACGCCCCCTCGGGGTGGGGGTGGTGGTGGAGCAGTTGCTCAAACCAGGGCGCTTTGGAGATGGGTCTGTACAGCGTGGCTGGCCTGGGCCCTGTGCGACAGCCCAGCGGCCGGCAGCCACCACTGCCTGGTGGGCGTGGGGACCAGAGGAGCTCAACAGGGCAGGGACACTCTGAGGGCTCAGGGGGTTCCCCGCAGTCCCACAGGGGGCCTTCAGAGCACAGCAAGGTCATCCTGCTGCCATCTTGCAGCTTCAGCCAGGGGCCTTCACCTTCGGTGCCCTTCCCAGAAGCTGCCCCCTCATAGGTCTGCCAGCACCTCTGCGAGGGACAGAATCTGCGTGGGGGCTGGTCACCGCCGGCCTGGGACGCCCGCGGGATGGGGTCCGGGGCCCAGGGCCGGCCCAGAGTGCCTGGCGGGCTCGCGCTCGGCGTGTGTGGGGAGGAGCGTGCAGAATTGGGGAAAATCGGGGGACGCTGTCAGACCCGGGGCTGGGGCTGCTCCCTCGGCCTCCTGGTCTCAGGCCAGACCTTTTACTTGTCACCCATGCCGTGAAGGCGTCGCCGGGCGGCGGGGGGCGGGGGTGTGTGGGGTGGGGTGGGAGGTTGGGAGGAGGGGGACCGTCCCAGTGCAGAGAGGACAGCGAGCAGCATCCCGCATTGGGAAGTGTCCGAATGGACGAGAGGTGTTGGGCTTCGGGGCCTGAGGCCTCAGAGGCTGACCGGGAGTTGGGGCTCCAGACCGGCAAGGGGGACCCACAGATGGCTAGCCACGCCCTGGGGGTCGGCTCGGCTGGGGTGGGGGGCCGGGCCTGTGGGGTGGGGTGGAGGGCGTGCCCGCAGGCGCCGGGGCTGGGAGCTGAGGCCGGGCTGTGCTCCCGCACGCTCGCCCTGAGCGTGGGCCGGGGGGCTGGCCCGAGGGGCTGCTGAGGCCCGCGCCCTTCGCCAGGTTCAACGACGAGGTCAAGCACATCAAGGTGGTGGAGAAGGACAGCTGGATCCACATCACGGAAGCAAAGAAATTCGAAAGCCTCCTGGTGCGTGCGCGGCTCTGGGGCTCCCGCCGCCCAGCCCCAGGGGAGGGGAGGGGGCTCGGGCTCGGGCTGCACGCTGCTGCCACACCGAGGGGCAGGGCGTCTGGCCACCCCAGTGCCTGCAGAGGGGCGAGAGCCCAGCAGGGGTCCCCCGCAGCTGGGCTGGGGGCCATGCCTGGCGGGGAGCGAGTCTTCTCAGTGTGGGAAGGAGCCAAGGGAATGCGCTCGTAGGGACAGTTAGGGCCTCGTCACAGCCCCGAGTCAAGACTGTCCCCCTGACCCCCGCAAAGGGCCAGGTGGGTTGGCCGTGCTGGACAGTGACGGGGGAGGGCCTGAGTGCTCTGGCCACCAGCAACACAGCCGCCACTCCTGCCGACTGTCCTACCGGAGCCCAGGGCCTGGCACGTGGCCGGCCACACATGGGGGAGGAGGTGTTCCAATAGCCCTCGCCCCCCACCTGCGCCCCCAGCTGCCTCTGTAGCCCGGCTCCCCGTCCCTTCCCAGCCCGGCCAGAACGCGGATTAAAGCACAGCTCTCTCCAGACGGGTTTAAAATCGGACCCGCGATGTCTTTCTGGCGAGCGGTCCATGCACTGAGAGCATGTGACCGCAGCACCTCGCCTCTGAGACCCACCCCGCCCCCGTGGCCGCAGAAAAGCACAAAGTAGGACAGGAAGTGTCCACAGTCCCTGCACCCCCAAACTCCACGTCCGCGTTCCTGGGCACGTCCTCGCTGCCTGCGAGTCAGCTCGGGGTGGTGTACCGTTCCCCTCTCCACACGGGACCACCGGCCCGCGGTCCCCGACTCGGCCAGCCCTGCAGCGTGTGGACGCTGGCCGTGGGGCCGCCCTCCACTCTCTCTGGCCAGTGCCCGCGTGGCACCTCCCGGCCTTGGGCTCGGGAGGTCCTGAAGAGCTGCAGGCCGCGTGGCCGAGCCCCCGTCTCCATCCTCTCCCGGGCTTCCCTTCAGAAACGCTGCGAAGAGAAATTGCCGGGTGGGAAGGCTCAGCGAGGCTGACCGCCCACGCCGGGCCAAGTGCTGGGGTGGAATCGGACGGGGACTCCTCAGGGGTCAGGGGGAGGAGGCCCCCACGTGACCCCGCGGGGGTGGGCGAGGGAGGCCGGGGCATCCAGGAGGGCTTCCTGGAGGCGGCGCCGTCAGCGGACACGTGCGTCCTGCAGGAGCTGGTGGAGTACTACCAGTGCCACTCGCTCAAGGAGAGCTTCAAGCAGCTGGACACCACACTCAAGTACCCCTACAAGTCTCGGGAACGCACGGCCTCCAAGGCCTCCAGCCGGTCCCCAGGTAATGCCCGTCACGCCTTCCCGGCACACCGTGCTCACCTGGAGGTGTCCGCCCCTCCCTGCTCCCCGCCGCGTAGGCCCTTGGGGAAGGCTTTCTGTGGGCCGCTCACACCTGGGCCAGGTGCCTGGCCCCAAGTCCCGTCTCTAGGAGCAGTGGCCCAGACCCTCCCCCCGAGCCAGGGCACCCTGGTGGCCCCAGGTGACAGGTGGGGGATGCCAGCTCTGAATTCCTGCTCCGAGTCTCGGTGCCTTTGCCCAGAGGTCAGCGCGGGGAGAGAACAGAGCAGCTCTCACCTGTCCTCACAGACCCCTCCCTGCACCCCAGCCTCCCAGGGGCCCCCACGGTGAGAGGCCCCGCCCAGCCCAGCCCAGGGCCACGTGCAGTCGGGGCCAGGGTGGGCCCACAGGCTCGGCATCCAGCCCAGTGCCCTGTCCCCCTGCGTCCCCTAGCCTGGAGGGGCCTGCAGGGCCGTGGGCCCCACCGGGCGGGCCGGCCAGCAGACGGGGAGGGCCTTGAGTGAGTCCCCGCCACGTGCTGGGCAAGGGGCAGGGCGACCGGCGCCTGTGGTTCCCCGTGAACCCTGCTCCCCGGCCCCGTGGGCCTCGAGGTCCATGCAGGCCCCTGCCCCCGTGCACCCCGCTCCCGGGCCCCGACTCTGCTGGCCGCAGCCCGGCCGCCTCCGCCCGCGAGCCTCTCACGCTCTCTCTCGCCTCTCTGCAGCTTCCTGCGCCTCCTACAACTTTTCTTTCCTCAGTCCTCAGGGCCTCAGCCTGGCTCCCCAGGGCCCCTCCTCGCCCTTCTGGCCAGGTACCGCTGCCCTCGGCGCGTGGGGGACGGCCGGCCGCCTGGCGCGCCTGGCACAGGGCCGCCCGCCCACGCCCCTGCCCGACGGTGCCCGCGGCGGGAGCTGGCAGCCACAGCCGGGCGTGGGAGGGGAAGGAGGGGGCTCGGCAGGCGGCCGGGGCTGCTGCCGGCACCCGAGGTCGCAGTCAGGCTTGGCTTGGCGCCGCTCTCCTCACTGCTGTCACCTGACACGCTCGCTGCGATGGCCACTCCCCTGCTTGTCGGCCGTCGTCCTTGGTCGCTCGCTGAGTGCTTTGTGGCTGGTCGTGGCCGGCAGCCCGGGGCCACCCTCGAGGGAAGCTGGGAGTGGAGCCTGTGGGCCCCGCGCTGGTCGTGGGACCCGGATACAGGGGACGGGGTCTCGGTGGCCACGACCACATGGCCCCACTGTGCTACTGCCAGAGCCAGGGCCCTTCCCAGCCACTGTGTGTGTCCCCACTCACCATGGTCATTGTCACCTGTCCGCTGGGACACCTGGGTCCCAGCCTGAGCCGGTCTGGCCGGGTTTCCGGTTGTTGAGATCTGTACTGGGGACCCAGGGGAGGTGGCCGTGCTCTGCAGCCCCATCCCAGGCACGGTCAGAGGGAGGGCGGCTCAGCCACCCACTGGCCGTGTGACACCGGGCACGGGGCACGCAGGAAGGCCATGCAGGGGCTGCAGACGCCTGGGCATTGGCGTCCACTCTTGTCCCCATGGGCACGCCCGTCCCTGTGGTGGCCCCGGTGCAGGCGCTGGCCTCTCTGACCGCCTGCAGGGGCAGCTCTGCCATGGCGTGGGCTCCCCCGGCGGGACGAGGACCCCGGTGGGCGGCCGAGTGACACCACCCTCCCCCCCGTCTCCCCCACAGTGCTCACGCCCCGCGTGGTCGGCACGGCCGTGGCCCGGTACAACTTCGCGGCCCGGGACATGCGGGAGCTCTCGCTGCGGGAGGGCGACGTGGTGAAGATCTACAGCCGCATGGGCGGCGACCAGGGCTGGTGGAGGGGCGAGGCCAACGGGAAGGTGAGTGGCCGGAGCGGGCGGGACCGGCCGGCGCCCCCGCCGCAGACCTGAGCATCCCGGTTTGGGTCGGACCCGGGCCTGGCCGGCCCCGTGTGTGCACCGGGTCCTGTTCTGGCCCCGCGGGTTCTGCCCACAGCCTATTTGATCTCTGAATTCAGTCCTCTGATAAAATTCCCTGCCTTTTCGTCGGTTTTCAGAAACACACAAGTTAGAGTTACTTAGGTTTCTGTCGTCTGTATTTTCTTAGTTTCCGTCACGTGGTCCTGGTTAAATGCTGACCTTGCAAGTAAAACGTTAGACAGGCTCTGGATGATGTTATTTTTCTCTAGATGGGTTTTTTTCTTCTTTTCTCTGGCTGTCAGCGAGAGAGGATGCAGACCATCCTATGGCTGAGGGCTGGCGCATTTTGGGGTCACCACTGCTCCCGGGCCACGAGCCTCTACTCGCCCGCAGCCCCGACACACACACACACACCGTTGCGTGATCCCGCTGTCTTTTTCCAGATCGGCTGGTTTCCTTCCACGTACGTCGAGGAGGAGGGCATCCCGTGACGGCGAGGGCGCAGACGGGACTAGCGGATTTCGTGGGAGGGCGGCTCCCGCTCACGTCCGTCTCCAGCTCCGTGACTCGGAGGCGGGGGACGCCTGCTGGCCTTCCAGTCTTCACCAGCCCCAGCGACGGGGAGGGCGTGCCGAAGCCCGAACGCGCACCGGTCTGCCCTTGGCGGCCTGTCCCGGGCTCGCTGCTTGTACATAGGGGAAGTCCGGGCCGGCCCCGCTGCGGCCGTCACCGCCGGAGTGCGGATGGGCGGGCGTGCCAGCGGCCTTGCGAGCCGGGCGCTGGGTGCCAGCCGAGGCACTCAGGAGCCTCGGTTTGAACAGTGGATGCTGTCCCAGGGAGGGCTGGGGACAGCGGAGGGGACCTGTCCCCCACCCTTTCTGCTCAGCCCCTGGACTGTCAGCCCTCGTGCTTCCTGCTGCTCCCTGGGGTGGCTTCCGGCCATGAGAGGCAGCCGGGCCCCTGTGCAGCCCCAGCTGTGCTCGGGTGTAGGCGAGAGCATCTCAGTGGGCCCGTGCAGCGCCCCTCAGCCGCCCCGCGTCCCTCTGCTCAGGGCCGCGCGGAGACCCCCAGGGCCGGCCCCTCTCCCGCGAGGCGCCTTAGGGGCGGGGAGGTTGCTGGCCCCGCCCCCAGTCGACGGTACTGTCTTCGCCCTGCGTCCGACGTGTGTCTGTTCGGTCCTGCTGCCAGTGTAGACATCTGTTATAAACCCTGCTGTGGATGGGAAGGAAACCGGGTTGTCCCCTCGCTCGTCCCTGCTGCTCACAGTCCCCTCCAGGGAGAAGCCCCCTCCACCACTGCCCCCCTGCAGGCGGGCCCTCTGGGTCTCCTGTGTCCTGCAAGGTGGTCCCCGAGGGTCCCCCAGCCTTCGCACAGGGCATCGGTTCTTGCCCTTGGCAGCTGTTCCTGCCTGGGGTTCCTGCAGCTCATGGACTGGGCCTGTGGCCAGCCCAAAATAAGTGCTCTTGGGGGTGGCCCTCCCCCCGAAATGCCCCCTCCTGACTTCTCCTGGCCTTTGGCCTCTGGCTGGCTCGGCTAGACCCCGTTCTCTCTGCCCGGATGTTGCAGATCTGGTGACACTCCCTCTGAGCTCTGTGCCAAAGCTACTGGTGACACCTGGGCTTCGTACGTCCCCTCCTGCCTTCGTACGGCCCTGTGCAGGGAGCGGGGACCGGGCTGGGGGTCGCTGGGCAGGCTGGGCCCCGCTGGCTTGGGTGCTGGTTGCCACGCAGTGCCCTGGGGTCCCTCTGAGGTCAGCCTTGTTGCCTCCAGGCTCTGCTCCCACGCCCGGCACCCTGCTGTGGGCGGGGGGCCAGCGGGGTCGAGAGAGAGGGCGGCCTCAGGGCTTGGCAAGTGAGGTGAGCAGGATCGCATGGGGGGCGGTGGAGTAGGGGGGAGAATCACCCCAGTGGGAGCAGACCAGCCTCCGCCATCGGGGGGCGCCCCGCACTTTGCCGTGCCCCCCAGCTCTGCCGCCCGCGTGAGCCGGGGGGGAAGTGGGGGATCAGCCGGTCTCCTTCATTTTTTACGAAAAGCTTTGTTGTTTCGGTTTCGGTTTGACCTGTTCACTTTTTCGGGAGAAAAGAAGCGTGTAATGATTTCATCCGAAGCTTCCGTTATCTGTCTGTGCATCATGAGGTTGTAACAGCAAGAAAGCGACATACACGTGAGGTCATCTCGAAACAGGTGATGACGAGGGACACTGGGAAAGCGATGTAGAGCCCTGGCTTCCGAGAACGTTCTGTTTGGTTTTGAACGTGGATTGGGTTCAGTTGGTTTCTGCACCGCACGGGGCAGGAGGGGCGGCGGGCCGAGCCGGCCGGGGGGCCGGTGGTTTTGGCCGGAAACGGGGCTCCCTCCGGACGGGGCTGCGGACCTGGGGCCTGAGATGAGCTGTGAACACGCATGCGGGCCACGGGTCGGGGGTCCCCGCGGCTGGAGGCGACCCCACACGGAACGCAGACTGTACATTTGCCAACAGGTGTTTCAGACCATGGTTTGTACTGCAAATAAACCTGAGTTCTCTTCTGCAGCAGTGGCTGGGTTCCTGTCCGTCTCCAGCGGGGACTGTCCCATGCGGACGGGGCGGCCCAGGGGACATGGCCCGAGTCAGACGCAGGCCCCCGGCGGCGCAGCCTTGGGCAGAGGCTGTGGGTCTGGGGGGGACGAGGGTGCCGGGGCCCCAACCATGGCTCCTCCCACTGGCCCAGCACCACAGGACCCCGCCCGGGGCTGCCCACAGAGGGGCGGGCGCCACTGTCCCCCGCGTTGGTGGATTTTAAACCCTAGCCCTGGCACCGGGTGTGTCTGCGCCTCCCAGGCCTCTGTTTACACGTGTGCATGCACATTGGCACTGTCCTCGGTGGTGGTCTGTGGCCTGAGAAAGACAGACAGTGGGAACGGAGAGGGCTTTGTCCCTCGTGGGGAGCTGTCAGGGGCAGTGGGCCGGCCACCGTGTCCTCAGCATGCGCGTCCCTCCTCCCGGCCATGGTCCAGGGGGCGCCCGGAGCCCCCGCCATCGCGGTCACGGGCAGGAGGGGAGGTTGGCGCTGTTCTCCTGCTGCCCGCCCAGCCCGGGGCTCCAGCTGGAATGCGGGCCTGAGCCGGGCTCATGTCTGCCCTGGACTACTCTGGGCCCTGTTGCTGAGGTGTGGGAGCGTGGCCGTTGGGTGGGTGACCAGCCACACCCGGGACCCACCTGGCGGGGCCGTGGGGATCAGGTGAGCCTCAGCCAATGTCAGACTCTGCTGCCAACGAGGGCGGCAAGTCCAGACGTGTGTCTAAGGTGACACAGATGAGTGTCCGAGCCCCCACCCCGTCCTGCTCTCAGGGCCCGGAGCCCCACAGCTGGCTCAGGCAGAGGCCCCGAGAACCAGAGGGGGCGGGGGCAGCCCCCTCTCTGAGAACTCAGGCCAAGTCCCGAGATTTTCAATACCGCCTCCCCCCGGAGCCAGCCTCCAGCCTGAGTCCCCACATCCACACATGGGGGACGGACGGGCCTGGCACTCACCTGCCTGTCCCCGGGCCAGCACCCCTCGGCCGCCCCGAGCAGGGCTGAGAGAGTACGGACAGCCCGGGAGAAGGTCCCGGCCGAGGATCGGGGAGCGTGGTGGCCTGAGGGGAGGCTGCTGTGGCCACAGGTTAACTGAGGGGTGCTGGGGGCCCACAAAGGGGGTGCTTATGCTTGTTTGGGGGCCCATATGTAGATGGGGCAGAGGCCCAGCGGGGGGGGGACCTGTCTGCTCGGGGTTTCCTGGGACACTGGCAGGCAAATCCGAGGGGGGCTGCTGTCCGAGGGGCACCCCAGCATCGTGGCCCCCAAACCCTCGCAGCTGCAGACTGCCCGGGACATGGCCACGGGGGGCCCCTGCGTCCGGAGCTTTAGCCACGCTCTCCGGATGAAGGGCGGGAACGGTCAGCCTGTCCGTCCCCACGGACAAGACAAGGCGCCACAGCGAACGAGCAGAACCCCCACCGAGCTCGGGAGGAGAGGCCTGTCCCCGTGAGAGGGGCGCGAGGCAGGGCACCCCCGGGCCTGAGGCCTGAGTCCCGACTCTCCCAGCATCCACCACAGGTCCCGGGAGGCCAGGAGCTGGCACTGGGTCCTTGCGTAAAGCCAGGGGTCTCAGACAGCCCCGTCAGGGAAAGGAATTCCGACATGTAGTTGAAACCAAAATCACCAAACACCGTGGTATTTTAATGTGTTTCCTCAAACTTCACAGAAATAAAAGAAGGCAAGGCACCCCGCATCCCAGGGTGGGGTCACGCGGGACGGCTAACCCTGGACCTCTCAGATGAGGGGACTAGCCCAGCGTCGGGCGGGACATCAGAGAGCAGCCCGTGCGCCTTAGACGTCACCCAGCACGTTCGATGCCGGGGACACGGGACAGTGCCCACAACGTTCTCATGGGAGAAAGGGACCGGGGTTCAGGCTCAGCTCGTCACCGGGCGTAAGGCAGCAAGCAGCAGACAGTTGCCACCCTGCGTCAGATCAGGGGCCAGCGCGTCTCAGAAATGGCGGGGACCCACCTTCGGCCACACGGACGCGGGAGCCGCACCCCGGACTGGCCCGAGCACGGAACCCGTAGCTCTGGGGACGCGCGTTAAACCAGGCGCGGAGTTGGCGACGGACCCTGACACCACTGTCGCAAACCCCGTAACAGGGAGCCACAGGTGTAAAGATGATTCCGGGAAAGGCAGCGAGCGGGGAGCAGGGGAGACGGAGGTGGGAGGGGCTGGGGGTGTCGTGGCTTCCTCAGCGTTTCTGGGTGAAGATCGAGCAGTATCACTTAGGTAGGTGATGGCGGGGTAAGTGTCTGTCAGCACGGAGATGCCGGGAAATCGTGCATCATTCACGAGAGCTGGACGGCGATGGGAAAGGCGGGGAGAGCTTCCTTGGGCTTCCCGGTCCAGGCCCGCCCGGGTCTGAGAGTTGCTGTGTGTGGACGACCTCGGGTCACTCACAGGAGCGAGCGGGCCGCGCCTCGGCGGGGTCCCTTCGGGGTCTTGTGGGGGGGAGGGGCAGGCTTCCATCCTCACTGCCGCCACGGCTTGGCCCGGCACGGAATCTGACACTCCCAGGGTGTAGACCCTGCCCGCACGCCGTGCGCACGGGCCTGCTTTCCCTCCGTCGTCGGCGAGGTGGCCCGTTCCGGCAGGAAAGGGACAACAACGTCACACACTCTCACGTGGGGACGGAGCCCCTTGTTTGCCGGGCCCCACCCTCTCTCTGCTCGGCCAGCTCCTCGAGCTGCTGGCATCACCCACCGTGGATGAGAACAGCTTTGTTTGTTTTTATCTCATTTATTTAATGAAATGAATTCATTTACATTTTAGGCGAGGGAATCCTCAGTCGACCTCACCGATCGCAAGGCCCTTGTCAGTTTATAATTTCTTATTTTCCACGCCTACAGCACCCGGTCGTCCGAGGTGGTCTCCCATCCAGGGACTCGCCAGGCCCGACCCTGCTCAGCTTCCGAGATCAGCCGGGATCGGGCGTGTTCGGGGTGGCGTGGACGCAGACGGGAACAGCTTCGGGACACACTCCCAAACGGGGCTATGCTGGGCACGACCGGGATATCGGGTCCCAGGAGCACTGAAAGCGGGGTGATGGACAGGGGTGCACTGGGCTAGTGTCGGCAAAGCGCGTAGGCCCGCTTGTGGGTGGATGTCACACGCTCCGGGCGGACGGTGTCCTCGCCCGCACAGAGCACACCGGGCGCCCCTCCCGGACCCCGTGTTCGGCTGGTCCCTCCTGGCGGGTGGGCCCGGCACCGGCAGGAGTGTCCGCAGCTCAGAGGTTGGCATCGTGCCAGCCTTGGGAGCCGAACTCAACCCTGAGCTGCGCCCAGTCAGAGAAGGTTTGTCACTTCAGATGAAAAGGGATAGCGGGACAATGAACCAGAACCCCGGAGCTCGCTGCACTCCCCAGTGTCACCTCACAGCTACGAGCGGACAGTCACGGGGGCAGCGGGCACCCGGCAGCCGGGGGGCGTCTCCCGTCTCAGGAGCCAGGTGGAGCCCATGGGTGGCATTAGCGAGGAAGCTCCTGCCAGGGCGAGTTTCCGGTGGCCCATGGCGTGACGGCCAGGCCGAACCCAGGCCAAGCCCAGGCTGCTAGTCCTGTGCGGGTCCCCGCCCCACCGCCCGCCACCTCCTGAGACCGCCCTGTCCTGGGCTGTGTCCCTGGTCTGGGTCTCACCCTCCCAGGGCGTCATACTCACGTGTGGCCACCAGGGAGAGATGTCCCCTGCACGGGCAGCCTCCTGGGGGCGGGGCCAGCTGCCTGGGGGGCCAAGCCCCCCTCAGTGGGCTGCTGCCCTCCCCTCAGCACCCTAGGGCTCTCAGATCCCTGGGCCAAAGACGGCACTGCTCGGTCCCCACCCTCCCTTCCCAGTGAGGCCGCCGGTCCCTGGTGCCGGCCGCCGCTGGAGAGGGGTGCTCCAGCCCCCAGAGCGAGGGAGGAGGCCGCCTCCCCCCGCCCCACGGTGCCTGGGGCCCGGGTCAGTGTCAGAAACCCCAGAGGCCAGCAGGGGACATGAAAGGTCCAAGTGGCAGGCTGGGGACCGGACAAAACGGGCCCTGTCTGAGGGTGTGTGGCAGGGGTGTGGGCCCAGGGGCCTGTGTGTTCCAGTCCAGGAGGTTTCTGTGTCCCAGCCCAGGTGGCTTCTGTGTCCCAGTCCAGGAAGCCTGTGTGTCCCAATCCAGGGGACCCACATTTCCCAGCCCAGGGGGCTTCTGTGTCCCAGCCCAGGTGGCTTCTGTGTCCCAGCCCAGGAGCCTGCGAGTCCCAGCTTGTTGAGAGAAGCCGGAAAATCTGGGTTTTTCCTACATCCGGGTCATTCCTACGAACATGTAAACAGCCTGGTCCGCCAGCGGGAGCCTGGAGGGCTTGGCTTTCTGGGTGGGGGAGGGGAGTGGGGGTGTTTGGGGGTCTCGTGCCCTTGGCCACTGCATCTCCACCCTTCCCTCCCAGTGCCCCGAGCCCCAAGCCGCCCTCCGAGGCAGGAAGCTCCGCTGAAGCCCCGTCCGTCTCCCCGCTGCGCGGTGTGGGGCCCACGGGTGTGGGGCCCGGTGGCCCAGGGTGACACGAGGCGCTGGGCACTGGCCCACAGCCACGAGTGACCAGTCCACCTCCACATTTATTTCCCTGAAAAGTCACAGAGTGACAGGGGAGGCTGGGGGGGCCTGGCACAAAGCCCCCCACACCTGCTATGTGTGCCGGGGGTGGGGGCGCTCAGCCTCATTCCCAGACACCTGTGCCCAGGTGGCTGTGCCC